>JAANYP010006640.1:0-147461 GCA_020465985.1 Centrapalus pauciflorus
TTTTGACACACAGTCAGCAGCTATGTGACCAGTTTTGCCACACTTGAAGCACTCAGCTTTGGATTTGTCAAATGCCTTCTTTTTGCCAGCACTTGAACCTCCTTGCAGCATATTTCTTCCAAACCTTTTCTTGTTGAACCTTTTGACAAGCATGGCTATCATTTGCTCATCATCTTGTTCAGCAAGATCTGCAGCATCTTCTTCTTCTGACATCTCCTCCTTTTCATCATCCTGTTGATCAGGTTGAATGAACACATCATTCACCTGATTAACAGGCTGTCTCACATTAGCCACAAAGGCTGCACCTCTTCTGGACATTTCCAAGGCATTTCTCTTTTGTTGCCTTGACTGTTCATCATTTAGTAAAGATCCATATAGATTGACAAGATCCATACTTCTGATGGTACCTGAGTTCCTTAGAATTGTTGAAAAGTAGTTCCATTCTTCAGGTAAAATGTCCAGAAATTTGTTCACCAGGGTAAGGCTGTCCTTGGTGATCCCAACAGCTTTGAGATCATTCACTAGAGCAGTGAACCTGGTGTAGGTTTCAGTGAGAGTCTCCTTTGGTTTAGCAAAGAAGAGTTCATACTGTCTAACAAGATTGTTGATCCTGTTATCCAGTGTGATTGTGGGTCCATCATAGACGGTACACAAAGTATCCCACATCTCCTTTGCTGTCTTCATTTTCTCCACCTGCTTGAACACATCATCAGGGAGAGAAATGACCAGGTTGTTTCTGGCCTTTGCATCCAGAGCCACTAATCTCTTGTCTTCATCAGACCATTGAGCTTTAGCTTTCTCAAAGGTCCTGATTTCAGGGGCAGCTCCTTCAACCGCTGGAGTTATAGTAGTAACAGAGGTTGGCACATAGGGACCCTCCATCACTATCTCTGGCAGTTGTACATCCAGATTCTCTAAGTAGAGCATCATTCTGCACTTCCAACCAGAGAAGTTTTGATGATTAAATTTAGGAGGCTTGCCCATAGAGCCATTGTCATAGTAAGAAGAATTTGCAGCACTGTTGTCCATGGAAACTTGGGAGAATGAGAGATCTAGAATGACACACACTCTAAACTGCTCTGATACCAGTTGTAGGTCCCGAAAGGTTCCCAAAGTATATAGTTATAAGCTGTAGAGGGGGGGTGAATACAGCACTTTAAAAAACTACACACTCTTTTTCTCAATGTTTGTATGTATTATCAACAATTGTTAATTACAAACAAGCTTGAATGCGGAATGGTTCAAGCTGAGATGACAGAATACAACAGTATGTTTTACTAGTCTAAGACAGACTCAAACTAGATTACAATGAACACACTCACTAAGATGCACTCACTGTGTTTTACAAGACTCAAGGAACAGCTTAGGTAAATCAGCTTAGACACACAGATGCTGGTTTACAGAAGACTTGCATGCATGAAAATCACACTTGCACGTTCACTCTTGGTTTAAGCACTTAGCTTTCTTCACATTCTTTCTGACCTTAGAAGCTTCCTTTTATACTCACTTAGAGGATCTAAGAGAAATATCTTCATTGGGCAGAATGAAAAAGGAGAAGTCTTGTTTGAAAAGACAATATAACTTTTCTGCACTTTTCTGAAAAGCAGACTTGCAGAACTTTTGTCTTTTTACTTTGTCTACTGTTGCATTGCCTTTAACTAATTTAGGAATGTCAACTTTGTGTCTTTCTTCCTTGTAAAGGCCTATTTTGATATAAGAAAAAGGTCTGTCACCCTTTTTCAAATAACCTTTTGTCTTCATGTGACAGAACAGCTTGGGCAGGCTGAGCGGTTCTGCTTTCCACTTTGTCTTCGACTTGTAAACTGATCTTGTAGTCAAAAACAATACATGATGACTTGGAAACAAATTCCATAAGGTGTTTAGCCTGTTCACTAAGAACAGGTTCTGTTCACAAAGAACAGAACACTTTAAAAATGCCCAAGCTGCTCAACAGTGTAGAGCAGCGTAGACAGTTTATGTCCAGCCTGATCAGCAGACTGAGCAGCTTGGACAAACTGTCTTGGTTGCAACATATGCAACATATAGAACAGCTTTAGACTGATATTGCAAATCATTTTCAGGTTTTAATAAGGCATATAACATGCCTTAAATTCAACCTTCAAATGCATCAACAGGTTTGATTATAAAATCTCCCCCTCAGATGTAGAACAGGTTTGACTGAGGCCTTTTTGTGCCTAACAACAACAACATAGTTAACCCTTTTTATATGAATATGACTACTAGCTTGTCCAATCTCTATTGACAAGTTACTATTCAAATTCCTCTTGAATCAATAGTCTATGATCATGGCTTAGTAATCTTAATCAATAGGAATTTCAAGCAATAAATTTTTAACTAAAAAAATTTCTTTATTTCTCCCAAAAATACTTGCAAGAAAATCAACTATAAAAATGTTTACTACACCATGATGAACTATTGATGACATGAACAAAATAGTATCCAGCAGAGTATTCTCAAATGTGTCTCTATGCTCCCACTGCACCTGTCATCTCTTTTCACTTTTTTTATTGCAGACATTATGCAAAACTTTGTTCAATTGGGTATCACATATCCAAGAACAAATAAAAAGTGAATGATTCAGATACCCGAAGTCTCAGTGCCCAGTTTTCTGGCACTCAAAAGATTTTGTTATCCTTGCATTTGACTTCTTTAGTCTTAGGCTTTAGCTACTCCTTAGCTATAACCTTCGGCTTGGGAACTTGCTTTCCCTTCCATGTCTTTCCCTATCCTATCTCCTTAATCATTCCCTCAGCAGTCTGAAGCAACTGATGCAACCCATTGATCATCTTCTCCATGCATATTATAATAAATTACAAATTGCTTAAATTCCTTCAATAAGGAATTGAGAATTAGATTCGTGGTCATTTCCTGTCTCATTGGATGCCTAAGTCTGCTAAGATGATCCAGATAACCTTTCATCTTCAGCAGATGGGGTCTGACAGTTGTTCCTTCTGCCATTCTGCAGAAGTTCAAAGCCTTATTCATATTATGTTTCTCTATCCAAGCCTGAGTCTGGAACATATCATTTAGCTGGCGATAAATCTGGTAAGCTGGGACATACATAAGCTTAGTCCGCAGCTAAGATGTCATGGTCGCTAGCAGTAGACAGGCAACATTGACCGCATCATCAGAGTGCATTTTGTGGAGATTTCTCTCCTCAACTGTAGCAGTCTCTGCAGGAGCATGTCCTGGTTCCCTTTCCAGAATATACGACTTTCGCTCTATACTCAGAACATTAGTCAGATTTATTCCCAGTTCAGTGAATTGCTTCTTTTGAGCTTTCCATTTCCCGAATGGTCCTCAAAGTAGCAATATTACGCTTTTAAGAGGATTTTCAATATGTGGAGGTTGAGGAGGGAGATTGACGTTATCATTATTTTTGTTGTTGTTATTTAAAGCTTTTCTACCTCTGCCTCTTTCAACCATCTAAAACTATTTTTCAAAAAATTAGTATTTGATTAACCATTATTAAATCAATAACCCAAAATTTAGAAAATGATTTATTAATCCTAAGAACCCTTTTACTTATTCATGCACCCAACAAAGGCTGAACCTGCATGAATAAGCTACTTAAACAGGCAACTTTTTACCAATTACAACTCCTTTGCAACTCTTAGTTCTTTTGAGATTTCCAATTTCTTAAATTGATCATGTTTAATCTCATCCAAACATTGGGCAACAGTCTTACTAAGGAACCACCACTGACACACACCATATAACAACTGCAAGTCACTGGCCCAAATCTTACTTAGGATCCGCAATGCTCACCTCACAACTCTCCGAGTTTGCGGCGTAAGCACCCAACAAAGGTTGAACCTACTTATGACGATTGGTCACCGTGAGTGCCACTATATAGACGGTGTGTTGTGTCAGATTTTTAATTCGGGTTTATAACCAGTCTCTTACCAAGAACTAGTGGCCAGTCAAGTTCGTCAGCGGGCAGGATCCTTTCGGTTATAAACCTCTCGGAAATTCCTACAACCACAGCCCGAGCGAGACTGTCCTAGACACCACTTATTCTGGCAAACAGTCAAGTTAATGTACCAGTTTTAAGAATTTTCAACTCTTTGATCATATGACATTTTAAAAATAAATCTCCTTTTATTTGAAAAAAGTAATTTATAAAAATGTCATATTCAACACTTGACAAAATTATTAAAGTTTCCAATTTAAACTTCCTTTTAGTTACTTTAATTTTTCATCAAAAATGATTGTAGTTTTGATTTCTTTTATTTATATAGCTTGTCAACACAACCACGCAGATATAAATAAAGCATAAAGAAATAAAACATACAACCACACGGTGACATAGCATTGCCAAAACTAAATTGGTTTCCGAGAGCCATACGGACAAACCAATTAGGTTAAAACCTAAGGGACAAAAACAACATACAAGACAAGAAAGATGAACTCTTTCAGTTCCCACTAGCCTCGGCATCCGATGATGTCTCCGATCGTCCTTGATGAATGACCTCCTTCTTGATGGACATCTTTGCCAAGATTTTTACATAATTTTAATCTAAATACATTTGCCTATTTTCTAACCTATTACAGATTACATCATAAAACCGGGATTCCAATGGCACGCAGGCCTTCCCAAAAATAATAACCAATAATAAAATAGCAAACATTAAGATCAAATAAACAACCATCACAACCAATAGGTCTCAAGGCTCGGCTATGTCACAAACATAAATAAGGCAGTATAGCATATAAATAATCCAAAATTCATTTTCATCTTGCCATGAAAATAATTCCAAAACCAATTAATCTACCATTAATTGAAGTAATCATGTCCAATATCCTTTTTAAATTAAATACGGTTTCGTAACTCGAAATTTAGGAACACTTCCATAATTAGAAACTTTTTCCTGAAAAATTCAAATTCAATTCCATCTTTGCATCATCTTTGGATTCATAACTATACTTTTCTTAAAATATTCAATTAACAATTCAAACACCTTTGAAACTTAAACTTACTATTTTAATTAACTTTTTATCAAACAACCTTTTAATAAATATAGTTATTATTTTCAAAAAATATTGATAAATAATTTAAACTTCCTTTAAATAATTATCAATCAACTATTATTCAATTGAAAACCTTTCCAAAAATAAATAAACTTCATTTAAAATGTCAATTTTCTAAATGAACAATTTTTACCAATAAAATATTTTAAAGGATTTAAGAAAATTAATCATCTTAAATAACACTGAAAAATATAATTTTTATGGTTTTAAACGTTTTCTACTAAAACGTTAATGTCGAGATTAAATTTCAAAACATTAAACCATGACCGATCATGAAACTCAAAGTCACAATTTCATCAATTCAAATACAATCCTTAAATTAAACTCCATTTAATTTTATAATGCATTTTATGAAACTAAATATCAAATGCATAAATTAAATCAAGTTTATAAATTAAATTTCCATCAAATTTTATTAGGCTATAGAAAGGTCGATTAAAAAATGATAATATTAATTTCAATATTAAAACTTACATTTTTAATTTAAACGACAAATTACCGGAAAACGAAAATGAACCAACTTGGTTAATCGACTCATACTTGGGTTCAATAACTCATATGAAACCGAAAACAAGTAAAGTATTAAACCCTTTGACGGCTGAATTAATCGAAGCCATTAATCCACTCACTTTGATTATTTCGATTTCCATATCCAATTAATCGTTTAATTATCGAATCTAATAATATTTAAACCGATTTGTGAACTTTATAAAACTAATAAAGTCTCCCACTTTAATTTTATAAAACCGAAAACATATTTACATATATTTTGTCACAATGTTTAAATATTAATAACCAAACACCTTTGATTTATTGATTCGATTTTAACGCATTTAATTTAATCGTTCGAGTTTAACCGTGAATTAAACGACACGACGGAATAAACCATCCATGACTTCACCCCACATCATAGCCAAGAGGTCATGGGTCTCAACCCATGGCCGAAATCTCAAGGCTTGATTTTCACAAACCGAAACGTTTAATTATCGACTTTAATTAATTAAATACTTTAAACAATCAAACATCAACTAAAATAAAACGAACTAAGGTTTCAAAATCCCGAGCTCTGAGGAACTGCAAGGTTGGCCAAAAATCACCATGGGGGTTCCAAACCCTTTGGTTGATTTTCTCCAAGCCGAATCAAAACCTTAAACATTATAATTATCGATTTCGATCGTTTAAACACTTTTAATCATAAAAATCGAAACTTTAAGAACGTTGGACATAAATACTCGAATAATACTATCATTATGTTACTTGAGGTGACTCTGATACCACTGTTGGGAATTCGTATCGGTTTTTCATACAAACATAAACTTTTAATCAGATTAAATGCACAACGGAAGCTTTTTAAAATTACGAATTCCGTACACGGATCATCAAGTAAAACATAAGATAAGTAAACGTGAAAGCATATAGAATCATACCTTTGTATTCTATGACAATAATACACAAATGAGATGCTTTCGGTATCCACCGGTGATGACACGATCAAGCGGCGCCAGGTACGGAATCAAATCACGAAGAACGGGAAAAACCAAACCATCTTATTTGGTTGGCCGAAGACACCGCAACATACACACCCTTGTGTGTTAGTGGTATGTGTATGCATGCTTAATGTATCAAGACTCTGAAGTGGGCGAACACTCGGCCCAGCGGGCGAACATGCCGGGCTCCGGCTCCGCGACGAAATGACAAGATGAGGTGCCCTGGGCACCCCAGAAGGGTCGAAGTTTTTGGGCCTGTAGTCTTCGAGAGGCTTAAAAAATCAAAGAACACGGAGCGGTAACGGGCTGCCGAAGAGCAAAGAAAACCAATGCTCCATATATATATATATATATATATATATATATATATATATATGTATGTATGTATGTATGTATGTATGTATGTATGTATGTATGTATGTATGTATGTATGTATGTATGTATGTATGTATGTATGTATGTATGTATGTATGTCTATTTTCAGCCGTATAGATATGTATATATATTATTATTATTATTAATAGTCTTAGTTTTAATCAAACTCTTATATAATAATATAACATATATCTTAATAATTATCTTTATTATTTTAAATCTTATATAATTATCTCTATAGTTATATATCTATAAATAATATTTATCTATTATATATTATCTAATAATATATAAGTGACTAGATAATTATTTATAATTATCTCTATTTATTTGTTTATTATTATCCATCTAATTATCTAATAACTAGATGATAATATCAATTCAAATAAATACATCTTTTATTTAATACCCAATAATAAATAAAAGACTAGATAA
This sequence comes from Centrapalus pauciflorus, assembly GCA_020465985.1. Classification (NCBI taxonomy): domain Eukaryota; kingdom Viridiplantae; phylum Streptophyta; class Magnoliopsida; order Asterales; family Asteraceae; genus Centrapalus; species Centrapalus pauciflorus. Next base: position 7,350 of record JAANYP010006640.1, read on the forward strand.
TTAGTTAATTATCATCCAATGACAATTAAATCAATACAATATCTAATATTGCATTTTTAGTCCCCGTACTTTGAGATATAATTAATCACGCATTAATTTAATCTCAATGATCATTTCGTCTTATAAACAATATCCAATATTATTTATTTAATCGTTTAATTGTATCTGCTCAGTTGTGCTCATCGGTGTGACCCTCAAGTATTTTATGAAATCAGTCATGCTGCAATAGTAATGTCATCTTTACACACCATACACTAACTATATATATATATATATATATATATATATATATATATATATATATATATATATATATATATATATATATATATATATATATATATAGTGGGGTTCAATGGATAACCAATTGTTTATCGAAGAACATTGGGGAAGCACAATGCATGTGATGCACAATCCACCATGTGGATTTATTGAACCTATATAATCATTCAGGTGATTGTGCATCACATAAGGGGGTTGTTTTGTACAAATTTCCTCTTGTGATGCACAACCCCTTAGTTTGATGCATAATCCACTCCTGTGGTACACAACCATTCCATGTGATGCAAAACTCTCTTGTGTGATGCACTATGTATTTTTTCTTACGATGCATTGTGGTTCCCCAAGGTTCTCCGATACATTGAGGTTATGTTATATATGGGTTATGTTATATATGGGTGAGTTCAATGGAAAACAAATATGCATCGAAAAACTTTGGAAAACTAATTGTAGCCCTTAGATTAGATGCTTATGTTTTTTTTTTTTTGAACATCAAAGATTAGATGCTTATGTGATATTAGATTAACGCATCACGATGCACTTAAAAATATATGCATAGAGGTATTTCGGGTATATTTTTTTCAAAATTTAAAATTTCATCAAATTTATATTCAAAATTTAAAATTTCATAATTATAACATGATTCAAATTTTAAAACCATACACATCCAAATTTAAAAAATTTCAAAACGATAATACATCCAAATTTAAATTTTCCAAAATTTAGATGATGTCGATGCATCGTCTTCTTCGTCATCGTTCATCATTCATATTCTCGTCTTTACTATTCATCCATCCTTCAAACGAGACCGAACATCCTTCGCGTTCATGCATCATTCGAACCGATTAATATTCACTAAATGACAATGCATCACAACCTTCAATAACTTCAAACTTTCAAAAGCGATTAATGCTCACAAAATGACGATGCATCACGACCTTTAATACTCAAAACGAATTAATGCTCACAAACCTTCATCACAAAATGACGGTGCAGGCGGTAGCGGCAGCGCAAAATGAGATGCATCACAACCTTCAATTATCTCAAACCTTCAAAATAGGCATGGCAAAAAAACCAAACCCCGACGGGGAACCCGTAACTCGACCCTGATTTGACCGGGGAATCCCCGAGTTGACCGGGGATGGGGATGGGGACGGGGAATCCCCGATTTAAAATAATGGAGATGGGGCGGGGATGGGAGACACTTTAATCCCCGACCCCGAACCCGACCCCGGTTATAAATTATGTTTTAATATAATTTTTATATATATTTAACTTTACAATGTAAATTAGTCATTACATTTTATATATTATATTAAATATCATTGTATATGATTTTTCTATAGTTTAAAATAATATTGTTATTTTCCATTTCATTGGTTTTATAAATGTTTTGTATCCATTTCTTTGTTTTAGTTTTATACAAATTATAGGTTATATATGTAAATACCTCAAATATGTTTGAATTAATTTTTTTAATGGTTATTTACATATATTTTTATACTAGATTACTATTTATAGTTTAAATTTAAATAATCTTTAGGAGCTTGAAAAACCTGATTCCCCGACGGGGATCCCCGATCCCCGATTGGGACGGGGATGGGGATGGGAATAGAAACTCAATCCCCGACGGGGATGGGGCCGGGGATGGGGGAGAGGATTATGAAGCGGGGATGGGGACGGGAACTGAGATCCCCGCCCCGCTCCGCCCCATTGCCATCCCTACTTCAAAACCGATTGATACTCACAAAATAACGATGCATCACGACATTTAATACTCAAAACCGATTAACATTCATCACAAATGACGGTGGTGATGGTGCAGGCGTTGGTGGCACGGCGGTGCAAGCGGTGGTGGCGATGGCGTGGCCGGTGATGGTGGCGGCGCGGCCAGTGATGGCGCGGTGGAGATGATGGAGGATTCAAAATTTTAAAATGACTTGGTCCAAAATTAGGTTACTTAATTATAGGAATAATAGAACGGTTAATTATTGAATTTCCTTATTTAACAGAAGTTTAATTTTAGAATAAAATAATTTTAATTTTTCTAAATTACCCTTAATGAAAATCGTGATGCATTGAAAGACTTTGCGGTGCATGGAGGTTTTCTGAAGTTTTCTGATGCACGTTGGTTTTCCATTGAACCCCCCTCTACATATATATATATATATATATATATATATATATATATATATATATATATATATATGTATGTATGTATGTATGTATGTATGTATATATGTATGTATGTATGTATGTATGTATGTATGTATGTATGTATGTATGTATGTATGTATGTATGTATGTATGTATGTGGTATAATGGCTTGATTTTTGATTTTGAATGGGATAATAAAACATAAAAAGTAGGCTAATAAAATAATAAAGAGTTGGTTTTGAATTTATTTTTAGAATTTTAATTGACTTATTATTAATTACTAATCAAGAAAAAGTATACTCCAAATTTAATTGTTTGTTAACATTATAAATTTTTTGTAAACATATATTATAAATTTCAGATTTTAAAATATATCAGTTAAGTACTTCAAATTTTGTCATTCGTACAATCAAAATTTCAATAAAGGTACATTAAGCAATACGATTATTGGATTTGGGACCGGTTGCCGAATTCTCAAGCTTGGACGCATCCATGTGTCCCTAAAACCATATATATATATATATATATATATATATATATATATATATATATATATATATATATATATATATGTATATATAATTATTAATTTTTCATCTTGTTGTTGAAGTAAATTACACAAATTTTACTTAGGGGTTATCTGATTGCATAAGAGGTAAATTGTCTGATGTCTGATTCCACTTCTGATTGATGAGAGGTGGTCATGATAAGATAGCGAGGTCTGATAAAAGAATTCAATAAATCTGTTTGTTTTATAAATTATATAATTCTGTTATATTTATTAATTTTACATATTCATTCTTAAAACCAAACAGATATCATTGATTAAAGTTAAGTATCAAGTAACAATAATATCACTGAATCAAAGTGATTCATGTAAACATTTAAAAACATTCAAATAGCATTAACAAGATTCAAGTAAGAAACCAATTCAAGTTTATAAGTTATAATCAAGTAACATAAATGCATTCAAGAAACATATAACCAACATGCTTTCAAGAATCAAGTAACAATTCAAGTTTATAAGTTATAATCAAGTTTATAATGTTATGTTTATTAACTTCCAAATAACCAAAGTTTATAAGTTATATAGATATGTTTTTTAAAAATAATAAATTTTATAAAAAATACTTGTAATATTTCTCGTTATAATAAATATGGGTAAGGGGTAGGGTAGGGGTGGGTAGGTTGAGGGTGGGGTGGGTTAAAATAGGGTAGGGTAATGGTGTAGGGGTAGGGTGGTGGTAAGGTATAGGCTACGATGGGTATGTTGAGGGGTAAGGTGGGTGTGGGTGGGTGGGTAGATTTGAGGGATAAGGTAGGATAGGGGTGAGGTGGGAAGGTTTGAGGGGTAGAGGGTAGGGGTGGGTGGGGTGGGTGGGGTAGGTGGGGTAGGATAGGGTTAGGGTGGGTTGGGATAAGGGTATGGTGGGGTGGGTAGGTAGCTAGTGTAGGAGTTGGGTAGGGTAGAGTGGGATAGGGTAAGTATGGGAGTGGGGTGGATAGGGTTGAGGGTGGGGATGGGGTGGTGTAATAGTTGGGGTAGGATGAGGTGAGGTGGTTGAGGGTAGGGTATGTTGAGGGTGAGATGGGTAGGGGGTTTAGGGTAGGGGTACGGTAGGGGTATGATAGGGTGGGTGAGGTAGGGTAAGGTAAGGGTAGGGTGGGGTAGGGGAGGGGAGGCGTGTATTTTTTTGTGTGTGATAAGTGGTGATAAAAATCATATCAAGTTTGATCCTGATAAGACATGATAAGAGAATTTTGACTCGTATGTCTTCTGCATATCAAACGCACTTATCAGTATTTTCCTCTTATCGAATAAAAGGTTATCTCTTATCAGAGTCTAATAAGTGCTATCAAACACCTCTTAGTCTTGATTTCGATTAAATTTATTATATAAATGACTTCTTAAAATTTTAATATTGGCCCCTAATAATAAACGTAATAATAATAATATTATTAATCTTCGCATTTTTTTAACATTAACATTACACTTTTATTGGTGTACCCCACTACTTGGGCTTTAGAATGTCATGTTTGGGTCATGGGTTTTATATTTGACCCAAACCCATACTTGCTTATATATACATAACATCTTGCAAATAAGGAGGGAGCTCTGTCACTTTGACTATAAATCACTTTTACCACCAGCATCATCCTTACTTCCTCTCAAGCTTCATCATCACCTATATGCTCTTTTTCTCTCTTATTCTATCGCATACAACCATACACACATATATATGCATACATATATTATTGTGATATTTTACATTACGATCATATTCTGACTTGATCGTCGGAGGTGGCTCCCGGGGCTCACGCCCTGGGTCCACTTCTAACGATTATCTACATGTTTCAGCCGTCGATCTAAGCTCGGGATCGAGGAGAACGGTTACATCTCATCCAAACAGCTACCCGTCGGATCTACGCACAAACAAATGGCGTCATCCGTGGGACCCGTGACAACAAGTTTACGTGTTCTATAAGCTCGTTTACCGGGTTACCAGGTTCTATCTTTCAAAATCTATGTTATTGTATATTCATCTTCATGGGTATCCACTCGGATAATGGTGTTTAATTGGATTAAGAAAACAATTCTTCTCATATGATCCAAAAAGAGAACCCATTATCATCTTAGTTTCATTCTTGTATCATATCTTAAGCTTCATAAATATTCTGGCGATTTATTAAAAATATGTATTTACATCTGCTCAAACATTAAATTATTTTGTGGAAATGTTGAAAAAGCATGTCTGACATCTAAGCAAACAAAAAAAAAATGGTTTGAAAACTTGTGCAGATAAAACAAATAAAAGAAAAAGCTTTTTACTCTTTTCAAGGCATATAAAAAGTATGTCTTGTTGACCGTTATCTTTTACCTTTCATATAAAAGGGTAATAGCTTTTTCTAGGTTTTGGAGTTTGACTATGACTAATGCCACATACATGCAAAATAAAACAAAACACTTCTTGTACTACAGCTGTAAAAGTAAGTAGTGTTACTTTTCCATCTTTCAAAAAGTCAAGGCTCATTTTACGAGACATTGAGTACAACTAAGAAATTTATTTATTATTATTATTATTCTGCATATATGTACATTCTTGTTACTGTGATGTCAACCTTTAAACTAATGCTTCCATAAGCATCAACCTTTAGCATGCTTCAGCCTTTAGTGCATCAACCTCCAGCATGCTTCAGCCCTCAGGCTTCAGCCTTTAGTGCATCAGCCTTTAGCATGCTTCAGCCTTTAGTGCATCAGCCTTCGGCAAGCATCAGCCTCCAGCATGCTTCAGCCCCCAGGCTTCAGCATTTAGTGAGCATCAGCCTTTAGCATGCTTTAACTCCCAGGCTTCAGCCTTTAGTGCAATAGCCTCTAGCATGCTTCTGCCCTTAGTGCTTCAGCCTTCGCAAGCATCAGCCTCCAGTGCATCAGCCTTTAGTGAGCATCAGCCTCTAGTGCTTCAGCCTTTAGTGAGCATCAGCATGTAGCATGCTTCAGCCCTCAGGCTTCAGCCTTTAGTGCATCAGCCTTCGGCAAGCATCAGCCTCCAGCATGCTTCAGCCCCCAGGCTTCAGCATCTAGTGAGCATCAGCCTTTAGCATGCTTCAGCCCTCAGCCTTCAGCCTCTAGGGCTTCAGCCTTTAGTAAGCTTCAGCCTCCAGCATGCATTAGCCATTAATAGGCTTCAACATTTGGCTTCCTTACCTCCTCATTTTTAGTCTTGAGATTACCCATCTTCGGGCTTTAGCATTTGGATTTAGCACCTTTAGACCTCCACCTTTAGGTTGTGACCATCGAGGTGGGGGTTTGACAATCATAACTAGTATTCATCATCATCATGGTACATGTTTTGAGAGTTTCTTTGATAAACCTATTTGTACGATTATAAATAATAGAAGTTTTGGAGACCTTGCATTATTGAAAGAACTTCATTCTACAACTTCTTTCCCAACCTTAGGTATTAATTATGGTTGTGACTGTTAGGCATGACAAACTTTCTCTCACACGAACCACTTACATATTTTCTAGCATGAATATATATAAAAGAAAATAATAATAATAATAATAACAAAACACAAGAGTTGAATTTTCTACTAGTTATATATGTGAATGGCAATGGTGTCATTATAAACGCTCTTGTCTAATGTAACTCTTTGACATCCTACCGACTCAGATTCTGTTATATACTTCACTTCATGATCGATTACTATTCTACCTTTTACAATTTTCATATTCCAAGTCTATGACCATTGAAAGTTTTCGAGTACAGAGTCATATGACCTTCCAATTCATTTCTTTCAAAATACATGTTTTATTTAAAATATGCATGGAACATACAAAATATAATGTCTTGTTTGTTGCACGTGCTTGTATGCTCCAGTTTCATGGACATCTGGCTTCGTGGACCTCTGTTCCAGGTTTAGCATCATAAGACCTCCGCGTCAGAGCAATCTGGCACGTTTCCAGCCTTCGAGCTTTCGACCCTCCTCACCATCGGCCTACCAATTTTCGGTGTTCTAGCAGTCAGCCTCATCACATCCTGTTTGGCATCACCTTCGGACTTCTGGTTATCGTCTTACCAACCTTCGTTGCTCCGGCCTTTGGCCCTCTCACCTCCGGCCTCCAATTTGGGCCGACCACTTCTGCTCCGATCCGACTGTTACTTGTTCAACCTACCGGTTGGCATGGTTCGACCCCCACACCAGGTTCTTACCTCCCAAACTATGTTGTTAACCCTTGAAATTCACCAAACAACTGTGTTGCCACCCTCCGACTACCATCTAACGTTGTTCAGCCCCGATCTTCAGTAATCCGGCTCCCGACCTTTAATTTCAAAACCATACCTCATATGTACAAAAGGGTAACTTCATTGAATTGTTACCTCATCTTTAAAAAGATACAAATCATGGTTTTTTCTTTGAAATATCCGGTGAATGTTGTTGCACCAAAACCTCGTGACTTTTTGGCCTTTTTCCTTTTATTGGTTCTTTGTCCATTTCGCAAACAATATATAAAGTTGTGAACTCGTGAAAATATAAGATCACTCCACCGAATAAAACAATTATTTTAGAAGTCGAACTGAAATTGTCTTTAGCTTTTAATGGCATGAAAACACATAAGAATAAACAAAAAATATCACAAATGACAACTAGTACATTGTATACTATACATCCCAAACATGTCATCTTCCTTGTGTATAATCAAATAGCAAAAGACGCAATACATTTAGGTACTAAATTGAAAAGCATCGACATGCTTTGACTTGTGAAAGTAAATGCACATCTCAACAATTATGACTTATACAATATCCCATAGAAGAATTGTGTGCTTGTTCATATAGAATACAACTCGATTCATTGAGAAACTTGATTTTTAAAGTCCAGAAATTATAATAAAGGATCATGGGTCACAAAGAATCACATTGGGTATTTAATACATGTTTTCCTTGTTGAATTTAGTTTATTGTACTATAAATTCTTTCTTTACTAGTACAATTTAAGGTATTAGGGAACGAAATTTGTGTCCTTACATTCATGGCCCATCGTGCTTCATGTAAACACATATGGCATGCATACACGAATTGCATAAATATAGCAGTTATCAGGAATATCGATATAATCCTATTTTTACATTATAATAATTATCTGATTACAAGCTAGCATACATGTACGTTATATCTATTGTGGATTAAGGTCGTTCATTTTCTTATATTTTCTGATTAATTGTAAAATAAACCTACTTGGATTATGTTAATTAGAGAAACATGCCATCAAAATTCTCAACTGGTGATTTGAGAATTTATTGCTCCTATCGACATGAAAGTATCATTGCATGCATGTCTTTACACAATATAACATTGAGTAATTGTAGTCGGTGATCTAACACCCTATTGTTAAGATATTACATTATGAACAGGACCACATCATGGTTACTTTCAGCTTCCGCAAATACACAACAAAAATGTCACACGGTTCGGTATATTCTTTCCATCACCAATAACATTATCACTTAGGTTAACTTTAGCTCATGTTTTGCTATTTAAGTTCAATACTACTAACAAAATTAGCAGCATTGAACTGGGGGACAGGTTCGGTATGAAAACATCTTCAGCGGACACTCATATAAGCTTAGTTTGGTTCGATTTGATGTTTCCTACTTAAGAACCTTATACATTGAAATATTATATTGATTTATTATCATGTTTCTAACATATTAAATCAAAACAAAAATTCTATGTATACACGTTTGCATCACTGGTCGGAATAAATAATTCCGAAGTAACATTTTACCTAAGCACGTGCTCAGGTCCTGCTTAGAAGACAAGGGCTCTGATCCCTTCGTACCTTCCTAAGCATGGATCATATCCTACTTAGAAGACAAGGGAATTGATCCTTTCGTACTCACAAAAACACGTGTATTCTATGTACGGCATAGAGCCTGCGTAGAAGCCATGGCTAAGCCCCTCTGGCATTATACCTTAGTGCGTAATTGCAAAACTCCACTAAGAAGCAAGGGCTCAAACCCTTCGACACCATTCCTTAGTGCGTAGCTCTGAAAACCACTAAGAGACATGGACGCACAGAACCTTAACAAATTGTTAATATGTAGCTCCGATCGGTGGATCCGGACAGGAGGGCTCCAATGCCCCTATTAATATGCGAAAGGGCTTTGATCCATTGTTAACATGAGTCAGAAGTATAAATCTCATTCTTAATATTGTTGTGGCTAACAAAGTTTATGTTAAGCTTATGTAGTGTATTTATTGTTGCGAAGACCTCAATCACAAGTGAGAATGATATAAGCACTGACAAATACATAATGTTGAGCGTATTTTATAAGTCCAATGTAATCGGCCCAATGACCGATCACTCCGGACTGAGGGGACTTAATGGTTTCAGTAAGCTCACTACGAGGATCTCTTGTCGTACCATAATCACTCCTAATCGACAATTTTAATACGATATCATATACGACGATACGACAACTAACTTTCTCCCTGTCCAATATACTAAAAATTTAAAAGACCTTTGCAGGTACGCATAAGCATTAGTTTTTAAAGCACAAGCAAAAACGTGAAGGTCTTTCGTGGCGTTAGAACACTTCAAGCAATGACAAGTAAGAACACACCATCAACAAAATCAACAGGTATCAGCTAAGCTATAATTTGCTTAAGTCCAAAGTAATTGGTTTAATTTGAACCAATCACTCCGGACTTGGGGGGCTTATTGGTGTACCCCACTACTTGGGCTTTAAAATGTCATGTTTGGGTCATGGGGTTTTATATTTGACCCAAACCCATACTTGCTTATATATACATAACATCTTGCAAATAAGGAGAGAGCTCTGTCACTTTGACTATAAATCACTTTTACCACCAGCATCATCCTTACTTCCTCTCAAGCTTCATCATCACCTATATGCTCTTTTTCTCTCTTATTCTATCGCATACAACCATACACACATATATATGCATACACATATTATTGTGATATTTTACATCACGATCATATTCTGACTTGATCGTCGGAGGTGGCTCCCGGGGCTCACGCCCTGGGTCCACTTCTAACGATTATCTACATGTTTCAGCCGTCGATCTAAGCTCGGGATCGAGGAGAACGGTTATATCTCATCCAAACAGCTACCCGTCGGATCTAGCTGTGATTTTTATATAATTATAATATAGATCTCCAAAACATAATAGTATTAACAACAAGGGTTTATTATGAAAAAAACTAACATACTTTTACGTATTTTGTGTTTTCGTCCCTCCATGTTATTTTTTTCATAAAATTCCTCAAGTTAATTTATTATTTTTGGTTTAGTGAATTTGGAAATTGAAACCTGATTATAACTAGTAAACCGGGTTTTTAAAAACTGAAAAATCGGGTTCTAATGTCTAAATTTCACTAAACAAAAATGAAAAATTAACTTGAGGACTTTTATGAAAAAAAATAACATGGATGGACGAAAACACAGAAAACGTGAAAATATATTGGTTTTTTTTTTCATGACAAATTGTAACAATAATTATCAGAATAATAAGAATAATGGTTAAATGTAAAAAGATATCCACAATATTATGCATGGGAAGATGCTTACTATGGGAAACAGAATTATAGCAAAGGCTCTGCAAGGTAATTGTGTTACTGCAACGTGGGTTATTTAGAGTTGGAGGAATCGTGTTAGAATGACGGTTGGAGAGAAAAAATCAAAGAGAAGGCAAGAAGATTTTTTTTTTTTTTTTTTTTCGGATACAAAATATGGGTTTGTTTTGGATTGAAAATAGATATAGTAAACATATAATGCATTGGCAGTCGTAGGATTGGATTCTCAATCCGGTCTCCTCGTTTGTGTATTCTGCTAGTTTTGAGGATTGATTTGGTGGTGCGATCTACTCCACAAAAGTGAATGTACAACTCATCACGAGGGTGTTCTATCTTTTGTTGCAAGCAAAATGAGATTGTGCTTTTCTGGTCGTAGTTGTAGTGTCAAAAGTTCATCAGAGTAGAAAGATGTGTTCAGCCAAAAATATTAGTTCTTGTGGAGGTTTAGTTTTACAGTTGTTGGTCGTTTCGTTTGCCTAGCTTCAGTTGAATTACTCGTTTTGTTGTTGTGGATTTGTTTAAAGGCTCGGTAGCTCGTCTGAGTCTTTCTATATCTATCGCTTATTTGAAGTTGTGTGTGTATTTGTTGTTAGGTTCAATGTAGAACTTTTACGCATCAGAGAATTGGAGAACCATTTCATAACCATTGGATTAAGTCTATCTCATGATGTATCATGTGATGCAACATACTCGATGCATCTCGTGATGCAACATATTAGATGCATCTAGCATATGATAGTTTGGAAAAACAAATATCTAGTCAAATCATTTTGAATTGCATATTAACTAATTATTCAATGAAATAATTACTCAATAAATGCTTAATAAATTTAATTTAAAAAATCCAAAAGTTAAGATAAATCCATACAAATTCAAAAAATATGATTAAAATGTTCATTCAAATACCATCGTTGTTGCTGTTGTTGTTGTGCATCTTCTTCATCTTCAAATCGTCGATGCATCGCTTCCTCATCTTCAAACCATTGATGCATCACTTCATTTTTATCGTTATGCATCTCTAATGGTTCATCTTCATGTTCATTATCATCTTCTTCAACATCCATGTGTTCATTGATGGTCCTTCATCATCATCTTCTGTGTTCAAACATATATTTATACATTAACTGAACTCCTAAACTAACTTCTTTCCAAGCTAACCACTAACCAAATTGAAAGGCCATTCAAGTTTCAAGGACACAAGAAGAACTAGCTAAGCAATGCAGTAAAAACTTTCTACTCTTTTTGGTTCCTTGTTTATTTTTCAATATAGTATATTCGTTTTTGTCTCAGTATAAATAATGTGTTACCCAAACACATTACGCATGTTACGGAGGAGATGAAAATAGAGGAGAAATCCATGTTTTCTATACTTTCTTTTCATGATTTGAGTCACATTTTCCATTTCACATTCAGGGCCGGCTGAGGGCTTCCAAAAAGGACGACTGCCCAGTGCCCAAAATTTTATAGGGTCCATAATTTCATAGGTCTCAACGTAAATTAAGTACAGTTGATTTTTTTACTTATGGACGAAGAGAAAACAAAAAGTATGTTTGTACCCACATGTATATATGTGTGTATGTATGTATAATTATGTATGTGTGTATATGTAGGGCCCTATTATACGTGTTCGTCTGGGGCCAAAAAAAATCAATGGAAGGGTCTTGATTTCATTATTATATAAATTGAGTTATTGGTTTGATTGTAGTTTCAATGTTTCTTTACAATAACTATGAAATGTTGATTGTGAATTTTGTCGTGCCCCTCGTTTTCGAGAGTCTTATAAAACAATTATGTCACTTTTTTATTGTTTTCTTCTTGAACCGTATCAAGGTACAATATACCATTTTTGGTCAACACTCGGTTATATATACAAGTGATACATTTGGTATTTTATGGGCCAATCACAATATCAAATGCCACTATCATGAAGACATGTAACATCAAAATGTTTTTTGGGTTTATTACCAAAAAAAAAAAAAAAAAAACCAACATGTTTTCATATTTTTTGTGTTTTTGTCCCTCCATGTTAATTTTTTTTTGAAAAAGTCATTAAGTTTTTTTTGGTTTAGTGAATTCTGGTTATTAGAATGCGGTTTTCAGTTTTTGAAACCCCGGTTTATTAATTATAATCGGACTTTGATAGTCAAATTTCACAAAACTAGAAAAATTTCTTAACTTGAGGAATTTTTTGAAAAAAAATAACATTGAGGGACGAAAACACAAAAACAATGAAAACATGTTGGGTTTTTTCATAATAAACCCATGTTTTTTTTTTGTTAATTGTAATTGTTCATTTGTATTGTGGCTACTAAAACTTCCTAAATTACTTAAAAGAGTAATTTGTTTCTTTTTCAAATTATAAGAATCCATATTGTATCAATGATGTCTAAGCTCTTTCATCTTCTGAGAATTTGGATGTGCTTCATGCCACTTGCCTTTTGTCTACAAATCATAGTGCTACAATTGGTGACATGGTTGAAAATTAAAGATTGAGGAAGAAGCATGTAAATGTGAATTCATATTGATTTGCTAAAGCACAAGGCGTGACAATTTCGGTCCGTTCAAGCAAATGGGTTAAACGGGTTGACGACCAAATGTTATAAATTCTACATAATTTTAAAGTTTTTTCCAAAAAACAATTTGTTTATTATACCGTTTTATAAGTTTTAATTTAAAAAAGTTATGTTTTATCTTAGTATTTTAGTACGAGTCAATTTTATCGTCCCGTCGTTTGGCCCGTTGGATCAACATTGCCAACCCTGAGTCACCACAACTGTATATGTCATATTTACAATCTTTAGGCCTTGTGTATCTGATTATATATTTAACACCAAGTGTCTTCATTGTTTTCTTATATGATTAGTTCATGAGTTCTTTTTTACTATATACTTGTTTTTAGTTGGATTCACTTGGTTCCCAATTCCCATGCAACATCGTCGGTTTGCACCGTGACAATAGTCTAGGAGCATCGATTCCAGCTTTCTCATTCTCCACTCTTTGTCTAAACTACGGCTGACAGTTTCGGTCCATTCAAGCAAACAGATCAAACGGGTTGACGACCAAAAATTATTAATTTTATATAAGTTTGAAATTTTTTGCAATGAACAATTTGTTTAATAGACCGTTTTGTAAATTTTCATTTTTCTAGAAAAAGGTTATGTTTTAATTTAATCGTCCCGTTGGGTCAAAATTTTCATCCCTAGTCTAAACAGGCAGATCACTTGTTCGTTCCAGTTTGGCCATCTCTCGGTTTTTTCGAGTAGTGCATAAAGGTATAGTGTCATCGAATTTCAATGTCTCCGGTTCAACGATTCCACTTTGGTTGTTCACCCAAATTTTAGGTAACTTTTCCTTCTTTAATTACATAGAGCATCATCGCCTCTAAGTTCATTGCTACCATTTTAGTTTTTTGAAAAATATAAAAATATTGATTGGTAATTTTGTATAGTTACTTTATATTATTGATAGGTAATTGCAACAAAAAAAGTTAATTTTTTATTATTGATTGGGAATTTGGTATGGTGACTTACTTACTTTCAATTATATCATGCATACAATAAAAAGATGTAGATATAGGCAAATGTATCAATCAATGCTTTTGTTGGCACAATTTTTTTTCGGGTTTTATATCATAGACTTCTTTTAAATTTGATTTGAGCTCTTAAAGCTTAACGTTGTGTTCCATAACTTCATTAATGGAAGGAAATAAATGAAAATAGAAGAAAATCTACTAAAACATGTGTTCCATAAAAATTTATAGGGAGGAAACGGATAGATAATTGTTTGATTTTCACTCACATTGCTTCCTCCCAAAACTGGGAAGCAAAAGGAAAGAAATGATTCACAAACTATTTCTTCTCTCTTGTTTTTCTCTCTACCATTTGCTTTCTCTCACAAGGAACACAAGTATACAACATTCGTAAGGGAGCTAATTTGGTATGTTGATTCTTATAGATACCCTAGTTTACAAACCCACATATTACATGGATAAATTTTAATAAATAATTTGTTAGAAATTTTTATGTAAAATTAAAATTAAAGTTAAACATATAAATATTAAATATTAAAAAAAATACAATAATAGTATGATTATTTGTTGTAGTTATTATTTAAACAGTATTTACTTTTTTAAGAATTTTTAAAATATTTTATCTCTAAATTTATATGTATTACATATTTTAAATTTTAAGTTTTATATAAAACATAATTTTTATGTCTATTTTATTAGAATAAACAAAATATTATGAAATATGATTTTATTAATATATGTTTACTTTTTTACTTATTTAATATTGTTTGTATAATCTTTAATTATGTTTAGTATATTTTAATAAATTTATAAACACATAATATTTTTTTATACAGACATCTAGATAAGTATTTATAATATGTAATTTGGATGTATTTGCATTATATTCATAATAACAACAATAAATATTAGATAATAGTTTATGAACCCACGTATTACGTGAATAATTTTTAATAAATAATTGATTAGATAAAATGTATGTAAACTTAAAATTAAAAACATTTGGTGTTCTCTTTAATTATATATAATAATAAATCAAAATAATAGCAGCTATTTTATATGATTTTTTTAACTTTTAACTTTTCATTTTTAATTTAATATATTTTAATTAATATAAATTGAGATTCTAGTTTATATATAATAATATAATAAAAATATATTTTAATACAAATTAATAATTATAGATTAAAAAAATAATAGAATGTATTTATCTTTCTAAAAAATTTAATTGTATTTATCTTTTATCATTTTTAGATTATTAAATAATATGGTGTTTATTTTTTTATAAATAATAAATTGTATTTATGTTTAATAATAATAATTTGTATATATCTTTTCCGGTGATATATGTAGGTGACATGTGACATTTAGTGTTCTCCTTTATTATATATAATAATAAATTGATATAAATAGTAGTTATTTTTATGATACAACTTTTTATTTTTGACTTAATAAATTTTAATTGATAAAAATTGAGATTTAAGTTTATATATAGTGTATTTATCTTTTTAAAAATAATAACTGTGTTTATTTTTTATTATTTATAAAAAAATAATAAAGTGCATTTATCCTTTTAAAATAATAAATTGTATTCCATTATGTTTTATAATAATAAGTTGTATTTATCTTTTAATTTAAAAATAAATAGTTGTATTTATCTTTTATGGTGTAACGTGGACGCGACACGTATGCATTTGATGTTCTCTTTTATTATATAAAGTTTATAAACCCATGTATAACATGGGTATACATTTAAAATTTTAATTTCATTAATCTTGTACGATAATTTTTAAATATATTTTATCAAATTTATAATATCTATTTATATAATACAATAAATATAAATATAAATATATAAAAAGAAAAGTTATCATTCAAATTCAAATTTGAGTTTTATGATAGATAAGATTTAGATTTGATTAAATATTCTTTAAATTATTTATTATAGATAGATTGGAAAAAACAAATTTTAGAAGCAAATTAATAGGAAATTGTTAGGTACACGTGACAATCCCATGTTAAGCCAATTGGCGCTCTATCTAGATGTCATGTGGCATCTAGTTACTCATATAATAGAATAGATAGATATAGATTTCTTTCCAACTGATCAATGCATCAAGTTTACATTGCTGCTTTTAGGTATCTTTTTTGATGGACTACTTAACGTGAACTGAACTTTATGATCTTTTTCAACTTTGACTCATTTTATTATCGATAAGCCTTATTTTTGCAACAACTCTCCTAAGACAAAGGGGTTGTTTTCATAATAGAGTTAAGGCTACGAGCTTCATTCCTTATGCTAACAAAGAAGTTCAATATTACACGTTATCTGTCTACCGTTTAAGTTCAATTTATGAGCTTTCAAAGTGGAAAACAATGTGAATTTGTTAATGGCTTTCATCACCAAGCTCACCCTTTTTTTGTGGTATTTGTAGATGTTTGTGTATTTGACCGACACATCAAAATTGGTGAAGAAATTTATCTCATGTGTGCTTTGTTTTATAACACCTTTGAATGTTTCGACTGTAATCTTAAACTATTGTAATTATTCCTTTTAATTATATTTTCCTCATATTCATCTAATTGTAATAATTCCTTTTCATTAGATTTTACTCATATTCATCTTATAGTTTTTTCAGGATCGGTCTTGAGCAAGGTCAACCCAGACAATTAATCACTGCTCATTAATCATAGGGCCCATTCTCAAAAAAAATATATTATATATACTTAGGTCTATTAACGATTAAACAATGTTATCGACTTGCCAAAGTTTTTAGTTTATATTATATAATTATAAGTTTTTTTAAATTTGTCATTTTTACTTTAATTTTGCTTATTTTGAATATACATATATGTAGTTATAGGGTCCTTTTAAGTTTTTGTGGTTTCTTCTTAGTTTTCTTAGGTTTCGTGTCTGTCTTAGGTTTCTCGTCTACAGTTGGGTTAGTGACTCTCGAAAATGATTCGACCGGTCCTGGGTTTTCGTGTCTGTCTTGGAGTTTGCAATGTTTCTTGCTATTGTTGAGCTCCTGTATTTGTTGTAAAAAACGAGTATCACCCAGAACACCAAGAACAAACATAAGAACAGATAAATCACAAACTAATAATTTCCAATAAACCTACAAGTTCAACCGGTCAATAGACCAAATCTATAAATGTTAGTATAAGGTATGTAAAGATAACATTACCACTGCATCATGGCTGATTTCATAAAACACTTGAGGGTCACACCGATGAGCACAACTGAGCAGATGCAATTAAACGATTGTTAAAATAACATTGGATATTGTTTATGACACGAAATGATCATTGAGATTAAATTAATATGTGATTAATCATATCTCAAAGTAGGGGGACTAATATTGCAATATTAGATATTGTAGTGATTTAATTATCATTGGATGATAATTAAATAAATAATTGTCTACTCTTTTATTTATTACTAGATATTAAATAAAAGATGTATTTATTTGAATTGGTATTATCATCTAATTATGGGATAACTAGATGGATAATTTTAAACAAATAAATAGAGATGATTATAAATAATTATCTAGTCATTTATATATTATTAGATAATATATAAAAGATAAATATTATTTAATAGATATATAATTATAGAGATAATTATATAAGGTTTAAATAATAAAGATAATTATTAAGATATATATTATATTATTATATTAAAGTTTTAATTAATATATATATATATATATATATATATATATATATATATATATATATATAATATAATATAATATAATATATGCGGTCAAACGTGTATATATGGAGATACATACACAAACCCACGGGGGTGGTTGTAACACCAAACAAAACACAAAACTTAATGTGTGTGAGATGTGGGTGACACAAAACACAAACCCCAGACACAATGTGTGTGTGGGTTTGGTGTGGTTTGGCCGCAAGAAAATAAAACCAAACAATAGGGTTCGGTTTTTTCCCGTTCTTCGTGTGTTTGATTGCATACCTGGCGTCGCTCGATTGTCATCACCGGTGGATACCGAATGCATCTCATTCGTGTATTCTTGTCATCGAATACAAAGGTATGATTTTTATATGCTTTCACATATATTTATTTTATGTTTTACTTGATGATCCGTATACGGAATTCATAATTTTAAAAAGCTTCCGTTGTGCATTTAAAATTATTAAAAGTTTGTGTTTTTATGAAAAATGATACGAATTTCCAACAGTGGTATCAGAGTCACGTCAAGTAACATAATGATAGTATTATTTGTGTATTCATGTCCAACATTCTTAAAGTTTCGATTTTTAATGATTAAAAGTATTGTTTAAACGATTGAAATCAATAATTAAAACGTTTAATGTTTTGATTCGGCTTGGAGAAAATCGACCAAATGTTTTGGAAATCCCATGGTGATTCTCAGCCAACCTTGAAGTTTCTCGGAACTCGGGATTTTGAAACCTTAGTTCGTTTTATTTTGTTGATGCTTGATTGTTTAAAATGTATAATTAAATAAAGTCGAGAATTAAACATTTCGGTTCACGAATTCTAGCAGATTTCAGCCATGGGTTGAGACTCATGACCTCTCGGCTATGATGTGGTAGCCGAAGTCATGGATGGTTTACTCCGTCGTGTCATATAATTCACGGTTAAACTCGAACGGTTAAATTAAATGCGTCAAAATCGGATCAATATCAAAAGTGTTTGGTTATTAATGTTTAAATATTTGTGACAAAATATATGTAAATATGTTTTCAGTTTTATAAAATTAAAGTGGGAGACTTTATTAGTTTTATAAAATTCACAAATCGGTTTAAGTATGTTAGTATATGGTGTGTAAAGATGACATTACTACTGCATCATGGCTGATTTCATAAAACACTTGAGGGTCACACCGATAAGCACAACTGAGCAGATGCAATCAAACGATTGAATAAATAATATTGAAATTGTTTATGACACGAAATGATCATTGAGATTAAATTAATAGATGATTAATTATATCTCAAAGTACGGGGACTATAAGTACAAATTAGATATTATAGTGATTTAATTGTCATTGGTTGATAATTAAATAACAATTATCTAGTCTTTTATTTATTATTGGATATTAAATAAAAGATGCATTTATTTGAATTAATATTATCATCTATTATTAGATAATTGGATGGATAATTATAAACAAATAAATAAGAGATAATTATAAATAATTATCTAGTCATTTATATATTATTTAGATAATGTGTAAAAGATTAATATTATTTAAAGGGTATACAATTATAGAGATAATTATATAAGGTTTAAATAATAAAGATAGTTATTAAGATATATATTATATTATTATATTAGAGTTTGATTAAAACTAAAACTCTTTATTTATATATATATATATATATATATATATATATATATATATATATATATATATAGAATATGGTTCGTGTGAGTACCTAAAAAATGCAGAGTACCGTGAGTACCTGTGAACACACGGGTTTTAGATGTGAACATGCTCCGAAAAAAAGTTTTTTTTTTTAATTTTTTTTCATATTAATTTAGATACAAATAATATAAGCCTATTCGTAAAAGAATTACACACATTCACACTTTCTAGCCTCTTAAAAGTCATGTGAACGTGAAAAAATTCATGTGAACATGCTTAGCTGTGAACATACATTCACAACAGTGCAGTTCATGTGAACTTGCACGTTTCACATAGTTATAGTGTGTGTTTAGGTGTGATTTTTTGCAAGTAGTCTTATATTATTAATTTAAACATGATTATGAAAAAATTTTTCAAAAAAAATGGTTTTAAGCGAGGTACCTCCGGTACTCCGCAAAACTAGTGGTACTCATTTGAACCTAAATCTATATATATATATATATATATATATATATATATATATATATATATATATATATATATATATATATATATATATATATATATATATATATATATATATAAAGATACGGCCGCACACACATTGAGTGTGATACATATTTACACACAAAAAGTAGGATTTTTGTGTGGTGGTGAGCATTCACGGCACACACACACATAAGGTATATGTGTGTCTGGTGTTTCGGCCGTACCAAACTCACAATCACGTGTGTTTTTCCCATTATTCGTGTGTTTGATTGCATACCTGGCGCCGCTCAACCATGTCATCACCGGTGGATACCGAGAGCATCGCATTCGTGTATTCTTGTTAACGAATACAAAGGTACAGATTTTAAAGCTTCCATGATTACTTATCTTATGTATACTTGATGATCCGTGTTTGGAATTCGTGATTTTAAAAAGCTTCCGTTGTGCATTTAATGTGATTAATGTTTATGTTTTTATGAAAAACGATACGAACTCCCAACAGTGGTATCAGAGTCAGGTTCAAGTAACATAATTATAGTATTATTCGAGTATTTATGTCCATCGATCTTAAAGTGTCAGGATCTTAACTTAACTAACCAAGACTAACTGATTTGAATTTATCAGAGTATAAATCAATAATCTTGCTTTGAATCGAAGTTTAATTAAGAAGTTTGCGGAATAACACTCAATTATTTTAACAAAAGCTTTCAGAATGAATAACAAATAAACACAAGTAATAATCAAAACTGCTTGTATTGCTGACTTCAATGATTACAATCACCTCTAATCTGTTTGATTAGACGAAGAACACCAACTGTTCTTAGGGTTTTACAACCTTAGAGGCTTATGAAAACTTAAACAAAAAGCAATTACAAACTTGAATACGCAGAAAACTCCTATACAATAGAAAGACCTATTCTATGTATTTATATTGCTTCTTGATTTGTTTCCTTGAAGGACTATGACTTCTCTGATAGTAGATATGCTGGAATCTTCGTGTAGATATCTTTTCCTGAATATCAGCACTTTCTGTTTATGAAACTATTGAGCAGCTTGAATCACTTGACAGCTTGAACAGAGCAGCTTGAGTTGATTTACTCTGGCAGCTTGAACTTTTACACTAGCAGCTCGAGATTCTTCAACTAACAACATGAACTTTTGTACTTACATAGAAATTCTACTAACAGTATGAGAAGTCTAACTAACAGCTTGAACTACTTAGACTATTTCCCAACAATCCCTCCCTAACTTAAATTCTTTATACAAGACTTTAAGTTCTATACAAATAAGGAAATAAACAAGTAAACAGTTATTTACAAACCAAGGCTTTCAAAAACTTACAACTGTGCAAGTTTCTGATTGACAGCCTTCAAAAACTCTTTCTTCATATCTTCTATATCACAAGATATCTTAACAGATTTCATCTGGAGTAGCATAGCTTTTGGTAGATCATAGAATTCAAAATTGAAGAACATACCAGATCCATCTGTAAATTTGATTCTGTAAGTCTTTGATTTGACAAACAGATCAACTTGCTTGATCTTCATTCCCTTTGTATTTGCATCCTCTATATCTTTCCTTATAGACTCAGGATCAACAATGCTCTTCAGATCCTTGATAGCTTGCTTTACTTGTGGTAGAGCCGATCTTACTTGTGTCACAGACCCAATATTATGCATTCTTTTGAGCTCATCTGTAGTCATCCTTTGAGCCATATGCATGATGCTGTCATACTCTTCTTCTGGACCAGATTCCCTTCTTACTACAAACTGAAATCTTAAGTCAATGTTGTCCATTGACTTAGCATACCAGTAATTAATAAGAGGTTTTGTAAAGTCATGCTGGTCTATTAATTTCTCTATCTCCACCGCCTTTTGTAGTTGTTGCTCAAACAACACCTTCTTAACCTGATCCAGCTTTGCTTGAGACATTGACTCTGATTCAGGAATAGAAGCAGCTGCTTGAACAGAAGGAGCAGGGGCACTGGAAGGAGTTTGAACATCACTTGTACCAGTTTGAACTGGTTCTTAAGATCTTTGGACTTCTTGGGAGACTTTGGCTTTCTTTCTTTTGTCCATCTCTTTTTCATGGATATCTTGCAGCCTTTCTGTGCTCATGGATTGAGCCATTTTCTTTGGGATACCAGCTGCAAAGGCAAAATTAATTAGAAATCTTCTATGCTCAGCCTTAGAATGCCCTGTTGGCATCTTCCTCTTCTTTTCCCCTTGCTTGACCATAAACCCTCTCAGGTAATCACCTAAGGTTTCATCATCCTCCATTAGGGACTGGATTTGCTGGTCTAACTCTTGATCTTGTTCTTCTGCTAATTTTCTGGCAATTTCAGCATCAAAGGCAATCTAGGCTTCTCTGGAAGAAAATTTATGCTTTGGAGACTCAATAAGAATACCCTTGCCCTTATCTTTTCTAGCAGAAGATGTTGCTTGGACCGTACTGCTAGGAGCCTGAATTGTTTCTCTTATGACAACTCCAGTTGGTCTTGAAGAAGCAGCTTGAGTTTCTAGGCTAACAGCTTGAGAAGCTGTTGGGACTGTTAGCCTAGATGGTTGAACTGTTGGGGCTGCTTGGACTGATTCTGTTGGAGCTGCTTGGACTGATTCTGTTGGAGCTGCTTGGACTGCTTTAGGAAACTCCTGATTCTCCCCCTTTTTGGAAGCATTGGTTTGGTCAGGAGGACCTACAACCTTTGCCACTTGGGATTGAATCAATCGCTCTAATTTCATGATCTTATTTCCACAGAGTGTAAACCCTTTATGGAGATAATCCATTCTCTGATTCTGAGTCGCTTCTGCCTGCTTGAGTGCAATGATTTGTGCTCCCTGTGCAGCAATGATGGACTTTTGATATTCCAACATAGCTATAACAGGTTTCAGCTTAGGATCCGTTAAAAGCATAAGTTGCAGACTAGCCTCAAGATCAACAAACATATGTGGTGCTTGTGATCTATCACTGGCATGAATACCAGAAGTAGAAACATCTGGGCCCCTCTGTTCTTCGTTCTGGGGACTTCCAGCTGGTGTTTGCACACTTGCTGTTGCCATGGGCGTGGTCTTAATGATGTTGGCACTGTCCTGTGCCTCTTGTGCAGAGACAACAGTAGTGTCAGCCACAGAACCCATATGGACTATCTCTAAGGAGATGTCCACCTCCTGAGTGAGGATGGGAGTGTCCTCAATGTGTACCCTTTGGATATTCTGTGCAGAAGTGTCCTCCTGCACAGGGTTATATGGCTCTTGTCTGAGGGCTGAGGAGGAAGGAGCTCCTGGTCCTCTTTTCCTTTTATATAGGTATTTGAGTGGGGGTGTTGGCTGAACAATAGGAACTGAAGGCATTTGTGTATCATGAGGAGTGGGTTGGGGTCCTGGGGGTGAAGCAGTAGTGTTAGGCTGAGCCTGCGCAGGACCCTCTCCTCTGTTTCTTGGAATGATGTTCATCATTGCAGAAGGCAATGGAACATCTATACTCAAAAAATTGGCACTTTGTTTTAAAAGCCTTTTAATGGAAGATAGTGAGTGCCTATGGGAAACATGTATCCGCTTATGTATGTAAGAAGTGGTGCAAGTGTTTGCAATTATCTCTGCCAAAAATCTAGGATACAACAAAAATTTCCCATTCTTTAGGGAATGATGCCTTAACATCCCCTGAAAAATCATATTTGAAAAATTGAACTGTTGGTCTGTTGAAAAGCACACTAAGGCAGTGGCAATATTTGAGGAAAATTCTGACCAACCAGTTCTTTTAGGGCTAATACACTGCTGAATAATATGCACAAGATATTTCCATTTAGGTGAAAAGTGTGCTTTCAAGAAAGTAAAAGAATCAGCAGGACCCCTATATCCAATATCATGAAGACCAGTATGTAATGCATTAAGGGTTAGGTCTGTTATACCTGTGGCATCTTGAAGATGCAGATGATGTCGAATGGATTCCTCAGTTACTGTAATGGAAGTGCCATCAATTTTGGATATTAGAGAAGGAACTCCATTGATAGTTTGTACAGATGCACGGTTCCAGAACTGCTCAATATGAGATATGTATATGGTAGGATTGATATTGAGGGCATGATGGATATGGGAGTGTCTAAGAAAATCCATCATGTCATGGAACGGTTGAAGTTCAGAGTGCTTTAGGGAGTAGGGTAGGCAGTTGTGTTCTTTGACAAACTCCATGGAAGATTAAACAGAGGTTTTAGGGTTTCAAAGAAGAGTGTGTGAATCGTTCAGAGAGAAAAGAAGGCCGTTGTAAGAGATTATGTAACTGGTAGTTACAACTGAACGAAACTGGGACCTTTAAAGGTTTGAAAAGGTTGGGTCCCGCACACACATTAAAGAAATTACCAAATTACCCTGCACACTTTGACAGATCAAGTGAATAACTAACAGTCTGAGAAAATGAACTAGCAGCTTGAGAAAATACTCAAGCTGTTAGTTGAAACTTAGGCATCTTTTAATGAAACAGCGACTCCCCCTTAAATAAGCATATGAATTAGATAATAATGAAAACAAATTAATCCATGTTTACCATACCAATATTTGATACCAGGAAAGTGAACCTTCCTACATCAAAAGGTTTTGTAAATAGATCAGCTAACTGATCATCAGTATGTATTTTGGTAACTTGGATTAATTTCTTTTCATTACAATCCCTTATAAAGTGAAATCTGATGTCTATATGCTTAGTTTTTGGGAATTTCACTGGGTTTTGCACAATGCTGATTGCACTTGAATTGTCAATGTAAATAGGAGTGGATAAGAAGTTCATACCATAGTCTCTCAATTTATTTTGAATCCACATTACCTGGGAGCAGCAGCTTGCAGCTGCTACATATTCTGCTTCAGTGGATGAGGTGGAAACAGTTGTCTGCTTTTTGCATTGCCAAGAGACCAGTCTTGCTCCTAAGTATTGACATCCACCAGTTATGGATTTTCTGTCAATGTTACATCCTCCATAGTCACTGTCAGAGTAGGCTGTTAGTTCAAGAGGAGAGTCTTTAGGATACCATAGGCCTAAATGTGGTTGGCCTTTGAGATATCTAAAGATTCTCTTAACAGCAACCAAATGAGAATCCTTTGGAGAGCATTGAAACCTAGCACACACACAGACAGCAAACATAATATCAGGTCTAGAAGATGTTAGATACATAAGAGATCCTATAAGAGATCTGTATAAATGAATGTCACATCTATGCCATCTTTGTCTGTATGGAGCTGCTTGTGAGGATCCATTGGAGTGCTTGCAATTTTGGTGTCTTGATACCCAAACTTTTCCAGTATGTCTTTAACATACTTTGATTGACTTATGAAGAGACCAGTGGGCTTCTGCTTGACCTGCAATCCTAGAAAGAAAGTGAGTTCTCCCATTGAACTCATTTGAAACTTTTTGTGCATTAATGCCTCAAACTCTTTGCACAAACAATCATTTGTTGAGCCAAAGATGATGTCATCAACATAGATTTGGACAAGCAGAATCTCAGTTTTGATGGACTTAGTGAAAAGTGTTTTGTCCAGAGTGCCTCTCTTGAACCCATTCTGTAGAAGGTATGATGACAGAGTGTCATACCATGCTCTGGGGCTTGATGGAGACCATAGAGAGCCTTGTCTAACTTGTAGACCCTGTCTGGATACTTATAGTCCTCAAAACCAGGAGGCTGACATACATGACCTCCTCTTCAATTGTCCCATATAGAAAAGCAGACTTCACATCCATTTGATACACTTTAAAATCTTTGAAGCTTGCATAGGCCAAAAATAGTCTGATGGCTTCAATTCTTGCCACTGGAGCAAATACATCATCATAATCTATGCCTTCTTCTTGAGTGTACCCTTGTGCTACTAGTCTTGCTTTATTCTTGATGACTATCCCTCTCTCATCTTTCTTGTTTCTGAACACCCATCTTGTACCAATTGCTCTCTTTCCTTGAGGAAGATCAACCAGAGTCCAGACATTTTGAATATTGAATTGTAGCAGCTCTTCCTGCATTGCTTCAATCCAGGATGAATCTTTCAATGCTTCTGATGCCTTTTTAGGTTCTAGCTGAGACATGAAACAGGCATGTTCAAAAGCAGCTAGACTGAATTCAGGAACTGCTTGTTCAGCAGCAGCAGTCTCATTGTGAACCATTTTTCTTGTTTGCACAAGTGTACGTGGATCACCCATTATTTGACTGAGAGGATGATACTTGTGAACTCTGAGTGTAGGCTCTCTTTCTGTCTGAAAAGAGGATCCAAGATTTGTATCATCTCCATCAGGACCAGTGGATGGTTCAGCTTCTGGAACAGCTTGACTTGAATCTGGGACTGTTTCCCTTTGTGTTGGAGCTGTTCTCTCAGGACTTGGGAGTGGCACTTCCGTGTCTGTATTTGTATCATGTTGAGCATTCAGAACTCCTGGAGGGTCACATGACAGAAGTGGTATAGTGGTGTATTCATCCCAATTGGTTGAATCTGCAGCAGTTTGAAACTTTGTGCCAACAGCTTGAGAATTTGTATTGACAGCATGAGAATTTGTGTTGACAGCTTCAAATCTGTTTGCATCAGCTTCTGCAGTATACTCAACAAAGCTCAGAGAATTTGTTAGTGAATCTAAATCAAACAACCAATCAGGACCAGTGCCTTTGACATTTGCAGTATTTTCATTAAATTCAACATTGGCACTTTCTTCAATGGTTTTAGACACACTGTTATATACTCTATAGGCTTTGCTTTGAATTGAGTATCCTACAAAGAATTTTTCTTCAGCCTTACTCTCAAATTTCCCTAAGTGAGTCTTAGTGTGAAGATTGGTGCATGGACAACCAAAGGACTTAAAAAAGACTATTAAGGGTATTCTATTATGGAATAGCTCATAAGGAGTTTTCCCTTGTGATTGAACAACATGAACCCTATTCAGAACATAACAGGCTGTGTTAACAGCTTCTGCCCAGAAAGTCATTGGCAGTTTTGAATCAGCTAACATTGTTCTAGCAGCTTCAATTAATGTTCTGTTCTTTCTTTCAGCTACACCATTTTGCTGTGGTGTTCTTGGTGCACTATATTGTCTAGCAATACCTTTGGACTCACAAAGACTGTTTAGAATGTGATTTTTAAATTCAGTTCCATTGTCTGATCTTATCACCTTAACTTTTGAGTTGGATTGGTTTTCTATCTTAAGAATAAATGACTTAACTAGCTCAGCAGTTTCATCTTTAGACCTAAGAAAGTAAACCCAAGTAAATCTGGTGAAATCATCAACAATAACTAAACAGTAAGCCCTTTTATTCAAACTCAAAACAGATGTTGGACCAAATAGATCCATATGAATCAGCTGAAGAACATATGAGATTGAATTTATTTCTTTGGTCTTATGAGAAGTTTTGTGTTGCTTGCCTTTAAGGCATGCTACACAATGATCATCACATATGAACTCCTTTTGTGGTAAACCTCTTACCAGATTCTTTTTGACTAAAATGTTCATGGACTTGAAGTTCATGTGACACATCCTTCTATGCCAAAGAGCAGACTCATTGGATGATGCTTTGGATATCAAACAGCTTAAAGTATTTGATTTGGATAAAAGATCTGTGTCCAAACAGTAGACATTGTCCTTTCTTGGTGTTCTTAGTAAAACAAGATTTTCAGGAAATTTGAAATCTTTTGAAAGGACAATGCACTCAGAATCTGTAAACAAAACAATGTTTTGTTCGTCACAAATTTGAGAGACACTTAATAAATTATACTTAAGCTGTTCAACATACAAAACATCATTGACAATCATGTTGCCTGCATTAACAGTACCTTTACCTGTAACCTTACCTCCTTTTGAGTTGCCTCCAAATGCAACAAATCCTCCATCAAAGCCTTTGAAATTTGACAAGCACTCAGAATTTCCTGTCATGTGCCTAGAGCATCCACTGTCCAAATGCCATCTTGTTTTATGAGGTGTCCTGTGGTTGCCCTGCACAAATAAAAGCTTAGTCAGTAGTGGAGTAAACCCAAACCAAATTGGTTTTGGGTTGGCCTTGTGCATTGACATAACTAAAAACTGTTTTTGACTTCTTATATTTAGTGAGATCTCTGATGGAGTCTTTGGAGAGTATTTAGTGATTATATGAGGTATCCAGGTATTTTGATCATCTTTTCTTCCAACAGTCTCAGATGATTCATTAACAGTTCCAGATTGATGCTTAGCAGTTTGATCTGTAATTGTGGTGCTAACAGCTTGAGAATTTGCACTAACAGTTTCAGCATTTGACTTAGCAGTCTGATCTTTTGCATCAGCAGTTTGATCTGAAGATTTGTCCTTGACACACCATATTTGTTTAAAACTTAATTTAGGTTTTGCCAAAACTTGTTTTTGGTGTGTGGACTGTTTTTTATTAACTTTTGAAAACCTATGATCAACTGTTTTCTTTGGAACTGATGTAGCAGAAGGTTTGACCTTTGAATTTTTTACATGAGTAGGACTTGACTTTTTATGAATCACAGTCTGTTTTGCAACAGCTGGTTTATAAAAACAATCCTTGGCCAAGTGATTCTTTCTTCCACAGTGAAAACACCTTTTGACTGTTTGAATTGGAGAACCAGATTTATTTGACAATTTCTGGTTCTTGTTCCACTGATTTTCCCTTACCTGTTGTTGGTTGGGAAACTTTTGGACACCATGCTTTTGGCATGTGCAGACTGGAACATTTTTACCCTTTTTATTATTTTTTGAAGAAGATGCAGTGTTACAGTTAGAATGTACAGAAACTTGTGGAGCAGCATTGCATACACTCATCTTCTCTTTTCCTTTCTTACTGGGGGCTTGGATTGCTATAGGTGCACTCATTGTTTTGTGTTCTTTCTCAACTGCTGTGCACTCACAGTCTCTATTTTGAATCTGATCTTCTTTAGATTCAGGACTATTAGTAAGGATAGGGTCTACAGTAGTCATAGACTTATCTAATGGTTCATTGACAAGCCTATCAGCAACCTCACTCATTGGATGAATGTATTTGTTGTTGTATGGAGGTGGAGTAGCTCTGTAGCCTATGCCTTCTTTGGGATTAACCTAAGATTTTACCCTATCTTTAAATTGGACTTCCATAAGGTGTTCCAGCTTTTGATTTGCCAATTTGAAGTTACCTAGATCTATATTGATAGATTCTAGTTTCTTATTGGCCTCTAACACCTTTTGTTCAGTCTCTTCTACCTTTTTATTTAGGGATTCTATTTTCTTATTTAGCTCCTTTTTCTCCCACTCATGATATGTTCTATCATGTCCCATTTGAATCTCATTATCCTTATAGTCATTGATCTGTTTTTCAAGATCTTCTATGGCTTGCATGTATTCATATCTCCTTACTTCCATCTTAGCTAGAGTTTTACACATGCTCTCATTATGATCTCTGTACTTTTTAACCATACTTTTGCATGTTTGAGAGCAGAGTTTAGAATTTACCTCAGATGGTAGTTCAGTGGAGGAGACATTTGATGTTTCTACCATTAGAGCTTGATTTTGAAACTCTTCCTCTGTCTGATCACTCCAGTCAAACACATTGTCTTCTTGAGAGACAAGTGCTTGTGATGATGAAGCCTGATTAGTCTGCTGAGGCCTTGATGATTGTTGACTTTGAGATCTGCATTCTCTGGCAAAGTGGCCAAGCTTATGACATTTATAGCACTCAACTTTTGACTTATCAAAAGCTGGTTTGCCTTCTGCTCTGGCTTGAAAGTTAGTCCTGCTAGTTCTTTTAAGAAATCTTTTGACCCTCATGGTCAGCATTGCATGTTGCCACTTCAGATCCATTTCTTCAAGATCATCTGGATGAATCTGTTCTAGATCTTCAGCATTTAAAGCAAACAGTCCATCATTGGCAACAAAGGCCTCATAGTGAGCTTCAATAGAGTTGCCATCACCACCTGAAAAGAAATCACTGCCATTAGATTTTTCAGAAGACAGAAGAGCAGTATTGTGATTGTAAGAAAGAGATTTCTTTTTAGTATCAATCTCAGTCTCAAACACTCTCAGACTGTTGTACAGATCATCCAGTTCTATTTCATCAAGAGTGTCTTTTGTTCTCCATTGTGCAGCATAAACTGTCCATTCTTCTCCAAGAGATATGAGAAACTTTCTGTTGACCTCATCTTGATCCAGGCTGACTTTTGCACTTTCCAGTTCACTTATCAGTTTGTTGAACCTGTCAAAGATTTGAGTAAGGTTTTCATTCTTTTCACTAGAAAAGTTCTCATACTGCTGTTTCAAAAGATCCTTTTGATTTCTCTTGGTACTAGCATTACCAGCAAATCTTTTCTCTAAAGCATTCCAAAGAGAATGAGCAGTATAAAACTTTTTGAACTGATGTTGATAAGCATTAGGAATGGCTATTTGTAAAAGTGTAAGAGCTTTCACTTCATTCATTCTAGCCTTTCTTTCAAGTTCAGTTTTAGGAGGAGTTTTGACTGGTTTTCCCTCATCATCAAGTTCTGGATCAACTACAGGAGGAAATTCAACAGCTTCCCATATGGCATAATCAATGAATTGAATATGCTGTTGAATCCTGAGTTTCCACATTTCAAACTCAGTGGGCTTAAGCATAGGCACTTTGAGTCCTTGCCCAGATCCACTGCTGCTGTTTTCAAATTCCATTGCAAAAGATTAAAAATTTAAAAGAAAGCTTTCGACTTTGAAAAACAAAGAACAACCTGGCTCTGATACCACTTGTCAGGATCTTAACTTAACTAACCAAGACTAACTGATTTGAATTTATCAGAGTATAAATCAATAATCTTGCTTTGAATCAAAATTTAATTAAGAAGTTTGCGGAATAACACTCAATTATTTTAACAAAAGCTTTCAGAATGAATAACAAATAAACACAAGTAATAATCAAAACTGCTTGTATTGCTGACTTCAATGATTACAATCACCTCTAATCTGTTTGATTAGACGACGAACACCAACTGTTCTTAGGGTTTTACAACCTTAGAGGCTTATGAAAACTTAAACAAAAAGCAATTACAAACTTGAATATGCAGAAAACTCCTATACAATAGAAAGACCTATTCTATGTATTTATATTGCTTCTTGATTTGTTTCCTTGAAGGACTATGACTTCTCTGATAGTAGATATGCTGGAATCTTCGTGTAGATATCTTTTCCTGAATATCAGCAATTTTGGTTTATGAAACTGTTGAGCAGCTTGAATCACTTGACAGCTTGAACAGAGCAGCTTGAGTTGATTTACTCTGGCAGCTTGAACTTTTACACTAGCAGCTCGAGATTCTTCAACTAACAGCATGAACTTTTGTACTTACATAGAAATTCTACTAACAGTATGAGAAGTCTAACTAACAGCTTGAACTACTTAGACTATTTCCCAACATAAAGTTTCGATTTTTAATAATTAAAAGTGTTTAAACGATCGAAAGCAATAATTAAAACGAGTAAGGTTTTGATTAGGCTTGGAGAAAGTCGACCAAAGGTTTTGGAAACCCCATGGTGATTCTCGGCCAACATTGGAGTTTCTCGGAACTCGGGATTTTGAAACCTTAGTTCGTTTTATTTAGTTGATGTTTGATTGTTTAAAAGTGTTTAATTGATTAAAGTCGAAAATTAAACGTTTCGGTTCGCGAAATCAAACCTAGAGATTTCGGCCATGGGTTGAGACCCTTGACCTCTCGGTTATGATGTGGTAGCCGAAGTCATTGATGGTTTATTCCGTCATGTCGTTTAATTCACGGTTAAACTCGAATGATTAAATTAAATGCGTTAAAATCGAATCAATAAAACAAAAGTGTTTGGTTATTAATATTTAGACATTTGTGACAAAATATATGTAAATATGTTTTCGGTTTAATAAAAATATAGTGGAGACTTTATTAGTTTTTTTTATAAAATTCGCAAATCAGTTTAAATATTATTTGATTCAATAATTAAACGATTAATTGGGATATGGAAATCGAAATAATCAAAGTGAGTTGATTAATGGCTTCCATTAATTTCAGCCGTCAAAGGGTTTAATACCCTACTTGTTTTCGATTCATATGGGTTATAGAACCCGAGTATGAGTCGGTGAACTAAGTTGGTTCGTTTCCGTTTTCCGGTAATTCGTTGTTTTAATTAAAAGTTAAGTTTTTGATGTTGAAGATTTAATCTCGACATTAACGTTTTGGGTAAGAAATCGTTTAAATCCATAAAAAATTATCTTTTTTAGTTTTATTTAAGATGATCAATTTTCTTAAATCCTTTAATGAAAATATTTTATTGGTTAAAAATTGTTCATTTAGAAAATTGACATTTTAAATAAGGGAAAATGGCGTCAAATAGTTGTGTACTTTTGAGTTTGTACTCATTTATGTAGTGTACTTTTTTTTGTGCACATTTGATAGTCAAACTTTCAAAAATGTTTCAATTAGGTCGTTGGGTGACTTGGAAACCGGCACCAACCGGTCACCATGCTTACGTGGACGGGTTTTTCAAGAAAAATGACATCAAATAGCTATGTACTTTTAAGTTTGTACACATTTATGTTGCAAACTTTTCTTTTGTGCACATTTAGTAGTCAAATTTTTAAATGTGTTTCAATTAAGTAGTTGGGTTACCTAAAAATCGATACTAACCGGTTACTTTGCTTATGTGAACATATTTTTTATAATTTGGAATTAAAAAAAAAACCTAAGATGGTTTATTTTTTCTATAAAACTATAAAAAGATTCATAAACAAAATATGTATCAAATTGATAAAATATGCTTTCATTTTATAACACGTGGAAATGATATGTTTTGAATTTGATAAGCATTGTGTTTAAGAGTCATTAATTCTAGGGAGAATTTTATATATATCCTTATTTTTCTAATTTATTTTTGTTGAAATTTAAGATGGTAGTTTAGGTATTCAAAAATTTTATAAGTGATAAAATAAATTTAAAATAGTCATTTGGATATACACGTGAGATTTAAAGATTTATAAGGATATATATGTAATAAGGAATTTTGCAAGGATATATGCGTAATATTAAAAGTTTACAAGGATATATATGAAATTCGTCCTTAATTCTATGTCATAAAATATGTCCACATAAATATCATAACCGGTTGGTATCGATTTTTAGGTAATCAACTACTTAATTGAATACTTTTAAAAGTTTGACTACTAAATGTACACAAAAGAAAAGTACATAACATAAATGTGTACAAACTTAAAAGTACATAGCTATTTGATGTCATTTTTTTGAAAAAACCGTCCACGCAAGCATGGTGACCGGTTGGTGCCGGTTTCCAAGTCACCCAACTACCTAATTGAAACATTTTTGAAAGTCTGACTACCAAATGTGCACAAAGAAAAGTACACTACATAAATGAGTACAAACTCAAAAGTACACAACTATTTGACGTCATTTTCCCTTTAAATAAAGTTTAATCATTTTTGAAAAGGGGTTTTCAATTAAATAATAGTTGATTGATAATTATTTAAAAGAAGTTTAAGTTATTTATCAATATTATTTCAAGATAATAACTATATTTATTAAATGTTGTTTGATAACTTTGATTCTCAGTATATTTTGCACTCAAACACAATAATCAAATGATTTGTATTAAGAATATGAAGATTACAAGAGAGAAATTGTGCTCTCAATCTCTAGGAATTTCACACTCAAGAACACACACTAGATGGAGGCTAGATGGAGGCTCCTTTGTCTCTTATACATAAAACCCTAAGAGAACAATATTATTTATACCTAAGCTTACTTTGGGAGTTTGTCCAAACACTCCCTTAAAGTCTTGGAAATTAAGATTCCCCCCCAAAGTAAACTATTCCTAATTATAAATTGAACCTAGACCTTTATTATATTTAATTATACACTATTTTAGGGCTAACAATATCCCCTTTAGTGTATAATTAAATATTTAAAATTAAGCGCAATTACACAAGCTTGAATTACAAGAAATAAAATTTCTAACAATCTCCCCCTTCTTGTAATCAACGTTTGTATTCTTCTGAAGTCTTGGGCTCTAAACTCTGATCTCTGATCTTTGAAGTAACTCTGATCTCTGAACTTTTGAAGTATATCATTTATCTTCTTCAGATGACTCTCCCCTTAAATGATTCAGATCGGTGGCTCTCCCCTTGCGTTTAGTAGGTCTTTCAAAACATTTCAACTCTTTTCAGAACATTCTCCCCCTCATGATGATCATGAGAATTATGATCATCATGTAATCACTTCAGCTCTCCCCTTCAAATGAACAACCTCAATGTGTCTTCAAATCTTCTTTCTTCATTGAAATAGATGATTACAGACTCAGAAAGAAAATATTACATTTAAGAACATGACAGACACAGAAGTACTTATCTCTCTCATGTTACAATCTCATCAGTATCTCTCCCCCTCAATAACAAAATATAACCAGTTACATCATAGACATTTCTCTCGCCTTCAGAAACAACAATATCTCCCTCATTACAAAATATTCAGGACCAAAAGGATATTACAGTGAAGATCATGGCTTTGCAACCTAAATATAAGAAAATGAAACAAATTCATTTGTAAGTAACATTCCAGTTCCACATAGGAGTTCTGTTTGCACAATAGACTAAGTTTATGTGACCTACGTTCAGCGCTGGCGTGACATTAACACTGGTAGGATTTCCAAATAATTATCGTGAAATCCTTTATCATGAAAGAATCACTAATATTTGTTCCGGCTTTGTCTCGGTAGACAAGCTGTTTATAGTCACGCAGACTGTAGACTCCATGTGTCCTAAAAGTGTATAACATTATGCTCTAGACTCAAAGTGCATCAACTGAAGTCGGAGACCGGAGAGGATGTCTTCCTTGTTTCAATATCAACAATATCCAAATGATATGTCGATAGAGTATGTGATATAACTCCGTGTGAATTGAAACAGAAGTCTTTTAAGAGACAACTGAGTAGCTAGGGAGGTTAGGTGCATGCGTCACTGGGTCCATGACGTCTTATTCAATACCTAATTCCAACACATGGAATTTGGTAGCAGATGTAGGAAACCCAGCAGACTGACACGGTGTTGGTAGGATTTATCTTTTCTTTTAATCCTTTCTCATCCCTAAGATCTTGTCATTTTTTAACTGTACTCTCACCGGCTCACTTTTAGCTCATGATGCACCCCATCTCCTTTCGATAAACCCTCTCATTTGCATTTTATCTATGCTAGACCCTGCTAGTACCCCGTGGTAACTAACACTCCTCAACTAATTGACCTAAGAACCCTTACTCGCACAAACTAAAGTGGTTTGCTCCTTGGGTAGGTCTTCCGGCTCTGGTTTAGACCATAGGAACGATATATATATATACATATACATATACATATACATATATATATATATATATATATATATATATATATATATATATATATATATATATATATATATATATATATATATATATATATATATATATATGTCTAATAACACATATTGGGCATCATGGGAGTCAGCATGATATCTTGAAGGATATAGCAGTTAAGCTCATGGGGTATTCCAGAAGATGGATGAGAGTTGAATGAAATATCTTGGGAAGTTTGAGAGACTGTATGAGAGAACTTCAATAGAAAGTCTGATATTAGATTTGAAAATAAATCAGACTACCATGAAAGAATTAGCTTGTATGGGAGAAACTTGATGTATGAGAGAATCAGAGTATGTGGGAGAAATCAAAATATTTGAGAGAATCTCAAGAAGAATGAGATCAAGATATCACGAAGATTAGATCAACTAATCTTGGTGGAAATTTATTCAATCAGAGAATCAGATTATTCTAACAAAACCTTTTAAAGTGTGCATTAGAGTATTCAGAATGCTTACACACTTTTTGTTAAGATGTCATCTTCAAAGCGCATCTGAAACTCCCCCTGCAAATAAGAACAGTATTAGTGAAACATAAAATGTTATGAGTGAATTTCAAGAATGAAACTCAAACTCAAACTGATAATCATAAAAAGTAGAAAAATTCCAGATAAGTCGCAGAACCACGGGTTCTAAACTGGGTGTTTAGAAACCATCTAAACATGAAAGAACAGGTTCTGATCTGTCGTGATGCAGAAGTCATTGCTTTGAGGCACGGATTCTACTCGAAAGTAAGTAGAAGCCATTTCACTAAATATCGGGTCCTGAACTGAGTGATCATATGCCTTTATATTGAAGTCCGGGTTCCAGTCAGAAGTGATCTGAAAACCATCTGCATAAAATTAAACCACTTTTGGTACCCATCGAAAGATGGGTCCTTTCTTGTTAGATTTAGGATTTCCATCGTCATGTAACAACACAACAGTAGGAATTCATTTATCACTCGACACAGGTTTAGATGCAGAACCTTTTGGCACCCATTTGTATATGGGTCCAGCTGATTTTGAAACAACCTTATGTAATGGAACAACCTTTGGCTTGGGTGACTTTGGAAATGCCTTAGGCTTGGCCTTTGGCGATGGGTTTTCCAATTTTTCAGGCGGTGATGAGGCATGCACTTTTGTTTTCTTAGATTGGCGGCATTTCCGTTTTTCAGGATAAGGTACAAACTTAGTCATTTCAGGAACAGCACGCCGAAAGCTTTTTGGACATAATTGAAACAGATTGCAAAAAGACTATTTCAAAGGCTTACTAGCAACATCCTTTCCAGGCACACTAGCACTACTATCGATTTTCACAAAAGATTCAGGCATGACTGCCTTTTTCACAAAGAAACTTTGAAAATCAAGAGGTGTTATTTTAGGAATCCTTCATGCATGATCTGTAAGAACAAAACAATGAGAGTTCGTACGTTTGGAAGACTTAGACTTTGAAAAATTTTCTTTTCCTTGGTGAGTGGGTTTCTTGGAAGACATAGATTGACTCCGAGTCTTCTTTGAAATCTCAGCTTTGGAAGATTTGGAGCACTCACCTTTACAACTGACAGAAGAAACTTCAACCTTGGCTTTACCTTTTTCAGATGATGTGAGATGGACTTTTGTAGGATGAGAAACCTTTGAAACTTTTAAATGAGAATTTAACCTTTCTGAAACTGTGTCAAGCTTTTCTTTGAACATGGTTAATTCTACATTTTGTTCAAAACTTTGATTTGCCAATTTTTCCTCACTCTTGAGAAGAGCTTCTTGATAATCAAGAGCTTTCTTTCGAGTTGTCTTTAAATACTTTTCTAAAACTTTGATTTTATGTTGAAAAACTTTTGTAGGAATGTAAAGATGAGGGATTGGTTTGACAGGTTCTGCGTTCATTTCAGCCTCTGAATAACTTGACAAGAAGTCCTCCTCTAGAGTAGGTACTCTATAGGGATAACTCTCGTTTAGCTCATCATTATTTGAAAGACATTTCTTTTTCTTTGTTCTCATTTCGTTTCTCATCCTCTTGGGTTAAAATTTCTTCCGATGATTGATAAACGAAAGATTTCAACCCAACACTCATATATCTCATGTCATAAAAAATAGGTAATACTTGTTGAACCTTTTCCAAGTACTTAGGATTTTTAAAACCAATTCCTTGTTTGGAATGATAAAACCTAGTCTCTTTGGGTTGGTTTAAATGAATAGTTTGTTCAGTTTGACCCCGTTTTAGAAATTCATCATCTAGGGGTCTTTATGGGAGAGTACAAACCTATTCTTTCTTTTTCTATCATTTTGTATTTTTCCAAACTGTCTATATTTTCCATGCTTACAGACTCTAAGCGTTTTGAAAGAACAGATATTTCTGATTTTAAAGAGTTCTTTTCATCAGTGAGTTTATCCATACAATATTCAAGGTATTTATTCCTATCCTCAACATCTACCTTTTCACCTCATGGTTGTTTAGCCATTTCTTTTTATACACAGCGGATTGTTCTTTTTCAGCAATCAATTCATTCTTTAATTCATGTAGTTGTGCATGCAGTTCATCAAATTCATCACTAGATTTAAAATCAGATAATGATTGTATATCAAATAAATCAGACAAAGATGAAGAACTTTGTACCTGTTTGGAGTGGTTCATTAGACAGACTGGAGATATATCAACTTTCTCCTCCTCGACAGTCTTCTCATGTGTGAAAATCCTTGAGTCATGATTGTGGAGCGCAAAAGGTGGATCTTCTAGATTGGAAACTGGAAAAACTCAAAAACATCACAAGTTCGGATGTATCCGAGGTTGGTAACTTGGAGAAACTTGGTTCAGAAACGAGTTTTTGACGTTGAAATTTCAGCTTTTCTGTAGAAAAATGCCCGTAACTTTTTTTTGGAGTGGAATTAGGCCTCGAAAATTGAACAAATCGACTTTGTAATAGTTAATGATTGTAGATCTGGTTTCTAGCTTCGTTTCGGCGTATGGTAGGCCGTCTAACGATGTTCCAGTCAAAAGTTATGGCCTCTGGAAGCACTGAATGTCAAAAGTTTGGATAGGCCCGGACCCGAATTTTGGATGATCCGAATTCGTATGGGTCCGAAATTCGTATGGGTCATAGATCTCGTTTCAAGCTTCGTTTTGACGCATTGTAGGCCGTCTAACGATGTTCCAGTCAAAAGTTTTGGCCTCTGGAAGCACTGAATGTCAAAAGTTTGGATAAACCCGGACCCGAAATTCGGATGATCCGAATTCGGATGGTCAGTCAGAATTCGGATGATCCGAATTCGGATGGGTCGTAGATCTCATTTCAAACTTCGTTTTGACGTATTGTAGGCCTTCTAACGATGTTCCATTCAAAAGTTATGGCCTCTAGAAGCACTGAACCGAGAATAACACTAAAGAAATTATCGATTAACAACTTCAACGATTAAACAAGAAAAACTTGTAATTATTGAACAAGAAATGCTCGAAATCAGTACAAGATTAATTGCTTATGATTATGGAATAGAAAACCAAACAAAAACAGAATATTAACATAGAATGAAGAGCAAAACCTTTGATTTTTGCGAAGAACACGATAAACACAAAGAACAAATAGATTTAAAAAATGCAATTACTCCTTGGATACTTCAAATTAGATCATGAAAATTTTCAGAACAAATTATCTAACATATAAGATCATTCATACAAAATTTCAGATCATTTCAATAAGTATATCACTCAAATCAAAAATATAATCATAAAAACGTAACTGAAAATGACCAGATAGTAAAATTGTGATTCCTCCCTCGATATTTGGAGTTAGCCTCTGAAATTTTGACAAGATGTTTCTGGAATATACTCGCACAACATATCCAAAAATCAGCTCAAACGGGCATCGTATGAAGTTTTGGTGATTTTTTGAAGTTTCAGCCCAATTTCATGACTTTTTTGTGAAGAACACGAACAAATCTGAGATTTCAAGTTTAAATCCAATCTTCTTGGGCGGATACCAATTGATAACTTTGATTCCCAGTATATTTTGCACTCAAACACAATAATCAAATGATTTGTATTAAGAATATGAAGATTACAATAGAGAAATTGTGCTCTCAATCTCTAGGAATTTCACACTCAAGAACACACACACTAGATGGAGGCTAGATGGAGGCTCCTTTGTGTTTTCTACATAAAACCCTAAGAGAACAATATTATTTATACCTAAGCTTACTTTGGGAGTTTGTCCAAACACTTCCCTTAAAGTCTTGGAAATTAAGATTCCCCTCAAAGTAAACTAATACTAATTATAAATTGAACCTAGACTTTTATTATATTTAATTATACACTATTTTAGGGCTAACATTGTTTAATAAAAGTTTCTTAAAATAGTAAGTTTAAATTTCAAAGGTAAAATGGTTAACTGAATATTTTAAGAAAAATATAGTTATGAATCCAAAGATAATGCAAATATGAAATTAAATTTAAAATTTTTCGGGAAAAAGTTTCTAATTATGGAAAGTGTTCCTAAATTTCGAGTTTACGAACCGTATTAAATTTAAGAATGATATTGGACATGATTACTTCAATTAATGGTAGATTAATTGGTCTTGGAATTATTTTCATGGCAAAATGAAAATGAATTCTGGATTATTAATATGTTTTACTGCTTTATTAATGTTTGTGACATAGCCGAGCCTTGAGACCCCTTGTTTATGATGGTTGTTTGTTTAATCTCAATATTTGCTATTTTATTATTGGTTATATTTTTGGGAAGGCCTGCGTGCCATTGGAATCCCGTGTTTTATGATATAATCTGTAATAGGTTAGAAAATAGGCAAATGTATTTAGATTAAAATTATGTAAAAAAAATTGGCGAAGATGTCCATCAAGAAGAAGGTCATCCATCAAGGACGCTCGGAGACATCATCGGATGTTGAGGCTAGTGGGAGCTGAAAGAGTTCAACCTTCTTGCCTTGTGTGTTGCTTTTGTCCCTTAGGTTTTGACCTAATTGGTTTGTCCGTATGGCTCTCGGAAACCAATTTAGTTTCGGCTGGCTATGTCACCATGTGCTTGTATGTTTTATTTCTTTATTCTTTATTTATATCTGCGTGATTGTGGTGACAAAGTAGATAAATAAAAGAAATTAAAACTACAATCATTTTTGAAGAAAAATTAAAGTATTTAAAAGTAAGTTTAAATTGGAAATTTTAATTATTTTGTCAGGTGTTAGATATGACATTATTATGAAATTAGGTTTTTGATATCGCCAATTATATGTATATTTTATAGGCGATATCCATGGACTTTTACGTATAATATTTGCATGGATTTGATGGGTTTTATGGTTAAACGTATATTTATTGTTCGTCTCTTGTTTTGGCTAGGTTCAGGAAGAAATGAAAGAAATTGGTTGTCATGCGTTTGTTTCGTATTTTGGCCATATCTCTCTCATACGAACTCGGATTCAGGCGATTCAAAAGCCCAGACGAAGAGGAGACATAGGGCTACAACTTTCATGTTTTGAGTTTTGGCCAAAAAAGTGATAGGCACACCATGCTTCGTTTTTCATGACATGTTTTCGACAGCTCCAAGCATTAAGGCACGGCGTGCCTACTTTTAGGCACGGCGTGCCCTCCTGAAAACCATCATTTCAGAGATATTTTGAGCCAATTGGAGGACGACAACACATAGGCACGGTGTGCCTTACTTTTAGGCACGGCGTGCCCTCCTCTGGCTATAAAAACTCATGAATCTTTGCTTTTTTTCATTCTTGGACGAAAAATCCACTTCACACACGGAAAAATACTCTCTTGGGAGAAGAAGGAAGCTTTTTTAGGCTATTTTGGGAAGAAATCTTGAAGGGAAACATCTCTACAACGTCGGGAATCATCGATAGGGAAGTTTTCACATCTCTAACTCGTTTGGTTATGTGTAATCTTTCTATGTTTATGGTGAACAAGTTGTATTTCTCCACTTCTATGGAGTAATTGTTTTGTAATCATGTGGGTTTGTAAACCCTAAACATTGGATGACTTTTTTTTTTGTTGGATGAAATATCTTTGTTGTTTCTTGCTTTGAAAGAAGATTTATAGCTTCGATTATGTATTTGCTTTTGTTTACCATAAATACTTGATTTTCCACAATGTGAGTTGGGTTAAACTAGTATTTGTTCTTAATGAAATAATGTGTTTGTTTCATTGAGTCTTTTAAGCTTGTGAGAGTAAAAAGGGTAAAACTTGCATGTATTTGATTAAGGTTATAACATCGTTTATATTGTTGATGTGAGTCTCGATTTAGACAGTGTTTTGATTTGTGAGATGATAAACACCTTTCATAGCAAGAAACTATATGTAAGTATTCAGATTGCATTATCGGTAATAAAAATATATTTGAGTGATCTTTATATTTTTATTGTTGATTGTGGGATGATGAAATTATAGTTGAGTGATCTTTATAATTTTATTGTCATTACTTACATTGCAATTTGTGATAGGTCGGTAGTTGAGTGATCTTTGCTTACTTATCATTGATTGTATATTTTAAGG
This sequence comes from Centrapalus pauciflorus, assembly GCA_020465985.1. Taxonomy (NCBI): domain Eukaryota; kingdom Viridiplantae; phylum Streptophyta; class Magnoliopsida; order Asterales; family Asteraceae; genus Centrapalus; species Centrapalus pauciflorus. The sequence goes on from JAANYP010006640.1 coordinate 49,124, forward strand.
AGTTGATTCATATTTGAGTGATCTTTATGGTTTTACTTCTTATATTCACAAGATAGTTATTCCAATGGATTGTATTGTTTGGACATCCAATGTTTAGGGGGAGCATTCCCACATGATTACCTTTTTCAATATTGTCTTTCCAAAACTTGTTGTTCTAATAGTATCTTGACTGTTGAAGTGTGTTATTTTGTTCTTGAATCTAATTTTACTTTTCAAACTATCCACTTATAATTATCACTAACCATTAACTGACGGTTTTATATCATAATCCACAAATTGTCCCTGAGTTCGACAACCCGGACTTACCTAAGCTATGCTAGCAAACGATAGGTAATACTTGCCTATTTGTCCGCTAGTTCCAGTTTAGTTAATCTCGTTCTTTTTTATATTAAAATAAAGGTGTGCTAGCGGCACATCAAGTTTTTGGCGTCGTTGCCGGGGACAAGCGGTGTGGTTTTGAGAACAACCTTAAGTTTCTCGTTAGTTAAAAAAAATTATTTGAAAATCCAAGTGTGGGAATTATTTTTCATGTACATAGAATTCCTATACACATTATTTTTGTTATGTTTATATCGTAGTTTATTTGTAATTTTAATTTCTCTTTATTTTGTCGTATTTTGTTTGGTGTGTTTTGTTTAGGATGGATCATAGATTTGAGTTGTATGAAGGTAACTACGAAGCATGGTGTTGTCAAGAGGAGGTCAACATTAACTACCCGACCAATCCCGCCTCTTCCCAATATCAAAATGAGAACATATATCAATCTTCATACCTATCCTTCACCCAACACTACCAAAGTCGAGACACCCAATATTCCTACCAAACTCCATCGCAACATCAACCCGAGCTAGATTCAGGCTTGGAGGATCTATTTCATCAGTGCCAGATGAGCCTCCGTTACCAACAAAGCGTTTCAGAAATTCTTGACAACCTCATGAGACAAAGGAGTCAAATGGATGAATTACGTACGGAAGAGCCATTTGAAAGTAGTTCAAGCAAAGTAGAGGAGAGCAAAGAAAAAGAAGAGCACGTCCACATTTATGACGCCAATTTTAGTGATTCGGATGATGATGTTGAGTGTGTTTATGATGAAACTTCTTTGCATGATTTACCGGTCATCGAAATTTCAGAGACAATAATGGACAAGGTGCACATCCTAAGCCCACAAAGTATTGCACACGTCCGACCTCCGATTATCAATGATGAGACTAAAGATGACTTCAATCCCGAAAGGGATTTGGAAGAGCTTGCTCGGCTACTTGGTGTTGATATGCCTCCACCTATATTCAATGAGGGAGTTGACTCTGAATTATTTGATGAACTTTCATTTATATATGTTGATGTTGTGACACCATCGCCTGTCTTTGAAAGTATTAATTCTTCGATGTATTTTTTGGAGTCACAGGTTGGTGATACTAGGAGTCTTGATTCACGATCACCAAAGGAACTTCATAACCCTCCAGCGCCGAAATGTAAGCATTTACACACTGATGGAGGTAGCAAGGGTAAGAAGTGCAAGGATAAAAACTCTAAAATTATATTTTGCACTCAACTCAAATGTATACCTTTTACCCTTTTCATTCCTTTGAAACTTAAGCCAAGTGGGATAGGGTCAAGCTAGGGACCCTATAAACAAGTGCTTCTTGGGAGGCAACCCAAGCGATTTAATATATTCTTGTCATTATTAGCTTAGATTAGCTTGTATTTATGTGTAGTTAGGATAATTTTGGCAATCCCTTCCTTTAACGATATATTGCATTACGCAGAGTCGGTTGCACATTTCGCTCCAACTCTACACGCTTGCAAAATTTTGGTTGGCTATCCTTGAGCTCTTCTCTTCCACGCACTCAGGGAGTCTTTTTCCTTCTTTCCACTTACATGCTTGCACGATTATATTGTCCATTTTGTTTCATTGAGGACAATGAAATACTTAAGTGTGAGAATATGGGTTAGAACTCTAACCAATGAGTGATTTTGCTTGTCCCTTGGGAAATTTTGCTTGACATGTTTATTATATGCTCAATTTGGCCGAAAATTTTAAAGATTCAATTCTCGAATAGGTTTTAGATCTATTTGCATAATTGATTTTTGCGAGTTAAATGGAAAGCTTAAAGTAGGACCTCTAGTTTGAATTCTCTTATGAACTTGATATTGCTACATGACCTTGTTGTTTGGACCAAAGTTGGATTTTGCACATTATAGCCCTACATGTCATTTCGTTTCGTGAGTTTTGAGCCGTTTCGAGCATTCATGAATATTTTGTTGCTCATGTTTCGATTGATTATGTGTGCCTGCCATTTGTTATTCTTATTCTAGAACTTGCCATAAAGATTCTTTTTGAAAACACAATTTTGAGATGACGCAGTCGTGTAATAGAGGCATTTTAGGATTACCCAAACATCAGCCTTTTCTTTTTTCCTTTACACCTACATATCCATTAGTTAGCCACTTTTGAGCATTAGCTTTTTTTTTTAATGACAACCATCTTTTTGTTTAGCCATATTTATCCGTTTTTCTTTAGTTAACCCTAGCCTACGTTCATGCCCCCATTTCAAGTTGAAACGTGAATTTATGAGAAGAATAGTCGAGTTTGGAGCATATATTAAAAAAGAAAAAGAAAAAGAAGAGATAGAAAAAACCAACAATAATTGAGCTACTTAAGGCCAGCTCGTAAAAGACAAATTCGTGGAAAGCTTCCAGCAAAGTAGTCTCATAATTCAATAAAAATCAAAGGTTGCTCACTCCTAGCTATGTTGTGTTTTAGAGACGTTTCTTTTTCTTGAGGGTATGAACTTAAGGCTATTTCACACCACCTTTCCAAAAATTTCTCACCTTACCCTTAGCCCAATTTTGCCCTTTTTGAAGTCCTCTTGATGATTGCATCGTTTCAATTCAAGTGTTGGAATTTTGATCTTTTGCCAAGCTTATGGTAAGTAATTGTGACAAATTGTGCATTTGAGTGTTTTGTTTAAGCCTAAACACCGAGGGTAGAGAGCTTCAGTTAGTGAGGTGTTTAAGTCTCGCTTTGGTCTGGATTGATCAGGTTGTTTTATGTAGTTGTTTCGGTGCCAGTAGAGAATTCAAGGTTTTGTTCCTATTATTTAATGCTTTGCACTTTCCGCCACTAAGTCTTTAATGCTTTTAGATCTCTAAAATGTTTGTGAATTGATGATCACGTTAAAAGCCAATGAGTTCTTTTCGTAAGCGTGTTAATTGACCGAATTTGCTTGAGGGCAAGCAAAGGTTAAGTGTGGGAATATTTGATATCGCCAAGTATATGTATATTTTATTGGCGATATCCATGGACTTTTACGTATAATATTTGCATGGATTTGATGGGTTTTATGGTTAAACGTATATTTATTGTTCGTCTCTTGTTTTGGCTAGGTTCAGGAAGAAATGAAAGAAATTGGCTGTCATGCGTTTGTTTCGTATTTTGGCCATATCTCTCTCATACGAACTCGGATTCAGGCGATTCAAAAGCCCAGACGAAGAGGAGACATGGGGCTACAACTTTCATGTTTTGAGTTTTGGCCAAAAAAGTGATAGGCACGGCGTGCCCTTAAAAAGGCACGGCGTGCCCTCCCAGGCACACCATGCTTCGTTTTTCATGACATGTTTTCGAGAGCTCCAAGCATTAAGGCACGGCGTGCCTACTTTTAGGCACGGCGTGCCCTCCTGAAAACGTAAGTTTAAATTTCAAAGGTAAAATGGTTAACTGAATATTTTAAGAAAAATATAGTTATGAATCCAAAGATAATGCAAATATGAAATTAAATTTAAAATTTTTCGAGAAAAAGTTTCTAATTATGGAAAGTGTTCCTAAATTTCGAGTTTACGAACCGTATTAAATTTAAGAATGATATTGGACATGATTACTTCAATTAATGGTGGATTAATTGGTTTTGGATTTATTTTCATGTCAAGATGAAAATGAATTCTGGATTATTTACAAGTTTTACTGCTTTATTTATGTTTGTGACATAGCCGAGCCTTGAGACCCCATTTGTTTAGATGGTTGTTTATTTAATCTTAATATTTGCTATTTTATTATTGGTTATATTTTTGGGAAGGCCTGCGTGCCATTGGAATCCCGGATTTTATGATGTAATCTGTAATAGGTTAGAAAATAGTCAAATGTATTTAGATTAAAATTATGTAAAAATCTTGGCGAAGATGTCCATCAAGAAGAAGGTTATCCATCAAGGACGCTCGGAGACATCATCGGATGTTGAGGCTAGTGGGAGCTGAAAGAGTTCAACCTTCTTGCCTTGTGTGTTGCTTTTGTCCCTTAGGTTTTGACCTAATTGGTTTGTCCGTATGGCTCTCGGAAACCAATTTAGTTTCGGCTGGCTATGTCACCATGTGATTGTATGTTTTATTTCTTTATTCTTTATTTATATCTGCGTGATTGTGGTGACAAAGTAGATAAATAAAAGAAATTAAAACTACAATCATTTTTGAAGAAAAATTAAAGTATTTAAAAGTAAGTTTAAATTGGAAATTTTAATTATTTTGTCAGGTGTTAGATATGACATTATTATGAAATTAGGTTTTTGATATCGCCAATTATATGTATATTTTATTGGCGATATCCTTGGACTTTTACGTATAATATTTGCATGGATTTGATGGGTTTTATGGTTAAACGTATATTTATTGTTCGTCTCTTGTTTTGGCTAGGTTCAGGAAGAAATGAAAGAAATTGGTTGTCATGCGTTTGTTTCGTATTTTGGCCATATCTCTCTCATACGAACTCGGATTCAGGCGATTCAAAAGCTCAGACGAAGAGGAGACATGGGGCTACAACTTTCATGTTTTGAGTTTTGGCCAAAAAAGTGATAGGCACGGCGTGCCCTTAAAAAGGCACGGCGTGCCCTCCCAGGCACACCATGCTTCGTTTTTCATGACATGTTTTCGACAGCTCCAAGCATTAAGGCACGGCGTGCCTACTTTTAGGCACGGCGTGCCCTCCTGAAAACCATCATTTCAGAGATATTTTGAGCCAATTGGAGGACGACAACACATAGGCACGGTGTGCCTTACTTTTAGGCACGGCGTGCCCTCCTCTGGCTATAAAAACTCATGAATCTTTGCTTTTTTTCATTCTTGGACGAAAAATCCACTTCACACACGGAAAAATACTCTCTTGGGAGAAGAAGGAAGCTTTTTTAGGCTATTTTGGGAAGAAATCTTGAAGGGAAACATCTCTACAACGTCGGGAATCATCGATAGGGAAGTTTTCACATCTCTAACTCGTTTGGTTATGTGTAATCTTTCTATGTTTATGGTGAACAAGTTGTATTTCTCCACTTCTATGGAGTAATTGTTTTGTAATCATGTGGGTTTGTAAACCCTAAACATTGGATGACTTTTTTTTTTGTTGGATGAAATATCTTTGTTGTTTCTTGCTTTGAAAGAAGATTTATAGCTTCGATTATGTATTTGCTTTTGTTTACCATAAATACTTGATTTTCCACAATGTGAGTTGGGTTAAACTAGTATTTGTTCTTAATGAAATAATGTGTTTGTTTCATTGAGTCTTTTAAGCTTGTGAGAGTAAAAAGGGTAAAACTTGCATGTATTTGATTAAGGTTATAACATCGTTTATATTGTTGATGTGAGTCTCGATTTAGACAGTGTTTTGATTTGTGAGATGATAAACACCTTTCATAGCAAGAAACTATATGTAAGTATTCAGATTGCATTATCGGTAATAAAAATATATTTGAGTGATCTTTATATTTTTATTGTTGATTGTGGGATGATGAAATTATAGTTGAGTGATCTTTATAATTTTATTGTCATTACTTACATTGCAATTTGTGATAGGTCGGTAGTTGAGTGATCTTTGCTTACTTATCATTGATTGTATATTTTAAGGAGTTGATTCATATTTGAGTGATCTTTATGGTTTTTACTTCTTATATTCACAAGATAGTTATTCCAATGGATTGTATTGTTTGGACATCCAATGTTTAGGGGGAGCATTCCCACATGATTACCTTTTTCAATATTGTCTTTCCAAAACTTGTTGTTCTAATAGTATCTTGACTGTTGAAGTGTGTTATTTTGTTCTTGAATCTAATTTTACTTTTCAAAACTATCCACTTATAATTATCACTAACCATTAACTGACGGTTTTATATCATAATCCACAAATTGTCCCTGAGTTCGACAACCCGGACTTACCTAAGCTATGCTAGCAAACGATAGGTAATACTTGCCTATTTGTCCGCTAGTTCCAGTTTAGTTAGTCTCGTTCTTTTTTATATTAAAATAAAGGTGTGCTAGCGGCACATTAGTTTTCAAATAAAAGGAGATTTATTTTTAAATGTCATATGATCAAAGAGTTGAAAATTTTAAAACTGGTACATTAACTGGATTGTTTACCAGAATAAGTGGTGTCTAGGACAGTCTCGCTCGGGCTGTGGTTGTAGGAATTTTCGAGAGGTTTAGAACCGAAAAGATCCTCCCCACTGACTAACCTGACTGGCCACTAGTTCTTGGTAAGAGACTGATTATAAACCCAAATTAAAAATCTGACACAACACACCGTCCATATAGTGGCACTCACGGTGACCGGTCGTCGTAAGTAGGTTCAGCCTTCGTTGGGTGTTTACGCCGCAAACTCGGAGAGCTGTGGGGTAAGCACTGTGGATCCTAAGTGAGACTTGGGCCAGTAACTTGCAGTTGTTATATGGTGTGTGTCAGGGATGGTTCCTCAGTAAGACTGTTGCCCACGGTGTGGATAAGATTAAACATGATCAATTTAAGAAATTGAAAATCTCATAAGATCTAAGAGTTGCAAAGGGGTTGTAATTGGTAATAAGTTGTCTGCCTGAGTAGCTTATTCATGTAGCTTTAGCCTCCGTTGGGTGCATGAATAAGTAAAATGGTTCTTAGGATTAATAAATCATTTTTTGAATTTTGGGTTATTGAGTTATTAATGGTTAATCAAATACTAATTTTTGAAAAATTGTTTTAGATGGTTGAAAGAGGCAGAGGTAGAAGCGGTTTAAATAATAACAATTACAATAACGGTAACAACAACAATGATAACTTTAATCTCTCTCCTCAACCTCCTCCTATTGAAAATCCTCCCTAAAAACGCAAAATTGCTACTTTGAGGACCATTCGGGAAATGGAAAGCTCAAAAGGAGCAATTCCTGAACTGGGAATAAGATCTGACTAACGTTCTGAGTACAGAGCGAAATTCATATGTTCTGGAAAGGGCACCAGGACCAGCTCCTGCAGAGACCGCTACAGTTGAGGATAGAAATCTCCACAATAGGCACTCTGAGGATTCGATCGTTGTTTCCTGTCTAATGCTAGCGACCATGACATCTTATCTGCGGACTAACCTTATGGATATCCCAGCTTACCAGATGTATCGCCGGCTAAAGGATATGTTCCAGACTCAGGCTCGGACTGAGAAACATAATATGACTAGGGCTCTGAACTCCTGCAGAATGGCAGAAGGAACAACTGTTAGACCCCATGTGCTGAAGTTGAAAGGTCATCAGGATCATCTTAGCAGACTTGGGTATCCTGTGACACAGGAGATGACTACAGATCTGATTCTCAATACCTTATCGAAGGGCTTTTAGCAATTTGTAATTTGTTACAATATGCATATAGAAGATGATCAGTGGGATGCATCAGATGCTTTAGAATGCTGAGGGAATGATTAAGGAGAGAAGATAGGGAAAGGGACGGAAGGGAAAGCAAGCTCCCAAGCCGGAGGTTAAGCTAACAAGTAGCTAAAACCTAGAACAAGAGAAGTCAAAGGCAAGGATGACAAATGTTTCGAGTGCCAGGAAACTAGGCACTGGAAAAGATGTTGTCCCAAGTACTTGGAAACGGTCAAGGTTGACCGCATTGAGACTTCGTGTATCAAATCAGTCACTTCTATTGTTCTTGGATATGTGATACCCAATTGAACAAAGTTTTATGCATAATGTCTGCAATGACTAAAATGAAGTGAAAAGAGATGACAGATTCAGTGGGAGCATAGAGACATCTTAGAGAATACTCTGCTGGACACTATTTTTCATGTCATAAATAGTTTATCATGGTGTAGTAAACAACTTTGTAGTTTCTTGCAAATATTTTTGGGACAAATAAAGAAATTTTTGGAGTTGAAAATTTATTGCTTGAAATTCCTATTGTTTAAGATTACTAAACTATGATTATAGACTATTGATTCAAGTGGAGCTTGAATAGTAACTTGTCAATGGAGATTGGACAAGCTAGTAGTCATATTTAGATAAAAAAAAAAGGGTTATCATGTTGTTGTGAAAATTGTTCAAGTGTTCAAATGCAGTTTCATTGAACTTGTTAATTCTTGAAAGTTAGTTCAAGAGATTATATGAGTTGGATAGTCACATATGATTATATAGATGAAACTAATAAAATGCAGAATTAAATGTAAATGAGTTACATGGAGGTTAATTCACTTAACTTGTCATAAATAATTAAAGACTTGATGAGTCAGGATTGTTTAGACAAGAAGTAATCGCATTTTATAAAATTACATGTGAAATGTATACAACTTGTGTGATGGTTAATCAAGTAATAGCCTTTGACTTGTTTAAAGACTCGTCGGCAAACTTGATGGAACACCACAACTAAATGTTGTAGAAAACCAGGTTATGGTAGTTATGGATACATATCACAAATGTTGAACACAATGTTATTAAGTTTAGATATCTTGTTAAGATATAGATAAACCGCATACTGTCAGATTCAAGACTAAACATCTAAACGTACCACCAGTAGCAATTAATCTGAATTGCTAGAGCTCCTAAATTTTAATCATGGTGTCTTTATGAGTGATTTACCAGTTCCCCTAAAGATAATGGATATAAATTTGTAAGGAGATTCATAATGGGTCTGAATAATATTACAAGAAGTTGTACAAAAGAACTAGTGTAATTTTTCAAAGATAAACAGTAACGGAAGTTAAGTCAGTTAACTAGAGAACACTCCCACTAAGATCATGTTTGAAATTAAATTTTCGATAGATCATATTACCGTTACATTTGATAAAGGAATAATAGCATTAAATTGATGGAAGTCGTGTTGTGTTTATTGAGATAAAGGAGTTCAACATGATATCTTTAATGTCGTTCTATTTTGCATGTTTTAGAAATCCAAGAATAAATTTGAAGTTATTCTAAAACTATTCCATAGCTGCTTGTTGTCGTGGGAACCACAACGAGAATTAAAAGGCTACTGTGGTTTTTGGTTGATATTCATGGGTGATGAATATAGCAAAGCTTGGACCAAATTCACAGGTATTTGTTGCGAACAAATATTGGATTGACCCACCAATTGAGACCACTTTGTGGATCATAGTCATGTGTCGTCTCAAAAATGTAATCCTTAGTACCTGAGATGTCTACGTACTTTAGTGCGGGTGCTGCTGTACATTTGGCCTAACCTAACGTCATCCGTAACTGGGTAATCATAACGGTTCGAGGCTGGTTGCAGTGGGAGTCGTGCTGGAGGCCTAGATAGTCAATATGGGATTTGCACCTTCTTTTAACTAAGAAGAGATATTTATGGGCCCCTCGGTGATCGATACTGACAGAAATGCATGGCCCTGATCGGATAGAACTGATGTGTTCTACTCTGTCTGTTACAGTTCAGTATGAGATCAGGGAGTCGAGAAACATAATCGTGTTTGCTACGGTTGATCTAATCCATGTCTAGCTTTCACATTGAAATATCGTGATGCATGGGATATAACCTAAGTTTCTTTTTGGAAGACTGTTTCAACAAGAATGCCCGAATGGGAGTCAGAGTTTTTATGACCTTGGTTGCCTAAAGTGTCTAGCCATGACCTCCTTTAGGCGCATGTTGCAAGACAATATGTCGTCTTACACAAGTGAGAGTATGTTAGTATATGGTGTGTAAAGATGACATTACTACTGCATCATGGCTGATTTCATAAAACACTTGAGGGTCACACCGATGAGCCCAACTGAGCAGATGTAATCAAACGATTGAATAAATAATATGGAAATTGTTTATGACACGAAATGATCATTGAGATTAAATTAATGGATGATTAATTATATCTCAAAGTACGGGGACTATAAGTACAATATTAGATATTGTATTGATTTAATTATCATTGGATGATAATTAATAACAATTATCTAGTCTTTTATTTATTATTAGATATTAAATAAAAGATGCATTTATTTGAATTAATATTATCATTTGTTATTAGATAATTGGATGGATAATTGTAAACAAATAAATAAGAGATAATTATAAATAATTATCTAGTCATTTATATATTATTAGATAATGTATAAAAGATTAATATTATTTAAAGGGTATATAACTATAGAGATAATTATATAAGGTTTAAATAATAAAGATAGTTATTAAGATATATATTATATTATTATATATATTAGAATTTGATTAAAACTAAAACTCTTAATAATATATATATATATATATATATATATATATATATATATATATATATATATATATATATATATATATATAAAGATACGGCCGCACACACATTGAGTGTGATACATATTTACACACAAAAAGTAGGATTTTTGTGTGGTGGTGAGCATTCACGGCACACACACACACATAAGGTATATGTGTGTGTGGTGCTTCGGCCGTACCAAACTCACAATCACGTGTGTTTTTCGCGTTATTCGTGTGTTTGATTGCATACCTGGCGCCGCTCAACCGTGTCATGACCGATGGATACCGAGAGCATCCCATTCGTGTATTCTTGTTAACGAATACAAAGGTACGGATTTTAAAGCTTTCATGATTACTTATCTTATGTATACTTGATGATCCGTGTTCGGAATTCGTGATTTTAAAAAGCTTCCGTTGTGCATTTATTGTGATTAATGTTTATGTTTTAATGAAAAACGATACGAATTCCCAACAAAGTATTATTTGATTCGATATTTAAACGATTAATTGGAATATGAGAATCGAAATAATCAAAGTGAGTTGATTAATGACTTCGATTAATTTCAGTCGTCAAAGGGTTTAATACCCTACTTATTTTTTTTCATATGAGTTATTGAACCCAGTATGAGTCGGTTAACTAAGTTGGTTCATTTCCGTTTTACGGTAATTTTTCGTTTAAATTAAATCGGTATTAATTAAAAGGTAAGTTTTAATGTTGAAATTAATATCATCATTTTTTTTAATCAGCATTTCTATGGCCTAATAAAATTTGATAGTAATTTTAATTTATAAACTGAATTTATATTATGCATTTAATATTTAGTTCCATAAAATATACTATAAAATTAAAAGGAAGTTTAATTTAAGTATTCCACTTTCAAATTGATGAAATCGTGACTTTGAGTCCATCCTTCTTGCCTTGTGTGTTGATTTTGTCACTTAGTTTTTGACCTATTGGTTTGTCCGTATGGCTCTCGGAAACCAATTTGGTATCGGCAAGGCTATGTTACCGTGTGGTTGTATGTTTTATTTCTTTATGCTTTATTTATATCTACGTGGTTGTGGTGACAAAGTAGATTAATAAAAGAAATTAAAACTACAATCGTTTTTGATGAAAAATTAAAGTATTTAAAAGGAAGTCTAAATTGGAAACTTTAGTTATTTTGTCAGGTGTTAGATATGATATTTTTATGAATTTAATTTTTCAAATAAAAAGAGATTTATTTTTAAAATGTCATATGATCAAAGAGTTGAAATTCTTAAAACTGGTACATTAACTGGACTATTTACCAGAATAGGTGGTGTCTAGGACAGTCTCGCTCGGGCTATGGTTGTAGGAATTTCCGAGAGGTTTATAACCGAAAGGATCCTGCCTGCAGACTAATCTGAATTGCCGCTAATTCTTGGTAAGAGATTGGTTATAAACCCAAATTAAAAATCTGACACATCACACCGTCCATATAGTGGCACTCACGGTGACTAGTCGTCGTTAGTAGGTTCAGCCTTCTTTGGGTGCTTACGCCACAAACTCAGAGAGTTATGAGGTGAGCATTGCGGATCCTAAGTGAGACTTGGGCCAGTGACTTGCAATTGTTATATCGTGCGTGTCAGTGGTGGTTCCTCAGTATTACTGTTGCCCAATGTGTGGATGAGAATAAACATGATCAATTTAAGAAATTGGAAATCTAATAAGATCTAAGAGTTGCAAGGAAGTTGTAATTGGTAATAAGTTGCCTGCTTGAGTAGCTTATTCATGTTGGTTCAACCTCCATTGGGTGCATGAATAAGTAAAATGGTTCTTAGGATTAATAAATCATTTTCTAAATTTTGGGTTATTGATTTATTAATGGTTAATCAAATACTAATTTTTGAAAAATGTTGTAGATGGTTGAAAGAGACAGAGGTAGAAACGGTTTAAATAATAATGAAAATAATAACAACAACAATAATGATAACGTCAAATCTCCCTCCTCAGTCTCCTCCCATTGAAAATCCTCCCTAAAAGCGCAAAATTGCTACTTTGAGGACCATTCGGGTAATGGAAAGCTCAAAAGAAGCAATTCCCTGAACTGGGAATAAGATCTGACTAATGTTCTGAGTATAGAGCGAAAGTCGTATGTTCTAGAAAGGGCACCAAGACCTGCTCTTGCAGAGACTACTACAGTTGAGGAGAGAAATCTCTGTAAAATGCACTCTGAGGATGCGGTCGATGTTGCATGTCTAATGCTAGCGACCATGACATCTTAGCTGCGGACTAACCTTATGGATGTCCCAGCTTACCAGATGTATCGTCAGCTAAACGATATGTTCCGAACTCAGGCTCGGACTTAGAAACATATACGACTAGAGCTCTGAACTCCTGCAGAATGGCAGAAGGAACAGCTGCTAGACTCCATGTGCTGAAGATGAAAAGTTATTTGGATCATCTTAGCAGACTTGGGTATCCCGTGACACAGGAGATGGCCATGGATCTAATTCCTTATTGTAGGAATTTAAGCAATTTGTAATTTATTACAATATGCATGGAGAAGATGATTAGTGGGTTGCATCAGATGCTCCAGAATGCTGAGGGAATGATTAAGTAGAGAAGAAAAGGAAACAGACGGAAGGGAAAGCAAGTTCCCAAGCCAGAGATTAAAGCTAAGGAGTAGCTAAAGCCTAAGACTAGAGAAGTCAAATCCAATGATGACAAATGTTTTGAGTGCTAGGAAACTATGCACTGGAAAAGGAATTGTCCCAAGTACTTGGAAATGGTCAAGGTTGACCGCATTGAGACTTCGTGTATCTGAATCATTCACTTCTATTTGTTCTTGGATATGTGATATCCAATTGAATAAAGTTTTATGCATAATGTCAGCAATGACTAAAATGAAAGGAAAATAGATGACAGATTCAGTGGGAGCATAAAGACATCTTAGAGAATACTCTGCTAGACACTATTTTTCATGTCATCAATAGTTTATCATGGTGTAGTAATCAATTTTGTAGTTGAATTTCTTGTAAGTATTTTTGGGATAAATAAAGAAATTTTTGGAGTAAAAACTTTATTGCATGAAATTCCTATTGATTAAGATTGCTAAGCCATGATTATAGACTATTGATTCAAGTGGAACTTGAATAGTAACTTGTCAATAGAGATTTGACAAGCTAGTAGTCATATTCAGATAAAAAGGATTACTATGTTGTTATGTAAAATGTTCATGTGTTCAAATGCAGTTTCATTGAACTTGTTAATTCTTGAAAGTTAGTTCAAGAGATTATATGAGTTGGATAGTCATCCATGATTATATAAATGAAACTAATAAAATGCAGAATTAAATGTAAAGGCGTTACATGGAGGTTAATTCACTTAACTTTTCAGAAACAATTCAAGACTTGATAAGTCAAGGTTGTTTAGACAAGAAGTATATAACTGCATTTTATAAAATTACATGTGAAATATATACAAATTGTGTGACTATTAGTCAAGTAATAGTCTTTGACTTGTTTAAACACTCGTCGGCAAGCTTGACGAAACACCACAACAAAATATTGTAGATAACCAGGTTCTGGATACATATCACAAATGTTGAACACAATGTTATTAATTAAGATATCTTGTTAATATATAGATAAATTGCATACTGTCAGATTCAAGACTAAACATCTAAACGTATCACTAGAAGCAATTAATCTGAATTGATAGAGATCCTAAATTTTAGTCATGGTGTCTTTATGAGTGATTTACAATTTTCTCTAAAGATAATGGATAGAAACTTGTAAGGGGATTCAAAATGGATCTGAATATATTACAAGAACTTGTAATAAAGAACTAGTGTAATTTTTCAAAGATAAACGGTAATAAAAGTTAAGTCAGTTAACTAGAGAACACTCTCACTAAGATCATGTCTGAAATTAATTATTTGATAGATCATATTACCGTTACATTTGATAAAGGAATGGTAGCATTAAATTGATGGAAGTCATGTTGTGTTTATTGAGATAAAGGAGATCAACATGATATCTTTAATGTCGTTCTATTTTGCATGTTTTAGAAATCGAAGAATAAATTTGAAGTTATTCTAAAACTATTCCATAGCTGCTTGTTGTCGTGGGAACCACAACAAGAATTAAAGGCTACTATGGTTTATGGTTGATATTCATGGGTGATGAATATAGCAAAGGTTGGACCAAATTCACAAGTATTTGTTGCGAACAAATATTGGATTGACCCACCGATTGAGACCACTTTGTGGATCATAGTCAAGAGTCGTCTAAAAAAGGTAATCCTTAATACCTGAGATGTCTACGTACTTTCCTGCGGGTGCTGCTGTACACTTGGCCTAACCTAACATCATCCATAACTGGGTGATCATAACGGTTCGAGGCTGGTTGCAGTGGGAGTCGTGCTGGAGGCCTAGATAGTCAAGATGAGATTTGCACCTTCTTTTAACTAAGAAGAGATATTTCTGGGCCCCTTGGCGATCGATGATGACAGAAATGCATGGCCGTGCTCGGACAGAACTGATGTGTTCTACTCTGTCTGTCACAGTTCAGTATGAGATCAGGGAGTTGAGAAACATAATCGTGTTTGCTACGGTTGATCTAATCCATGCCTAGATTTCACGTTGAAATATCGCGATGCATGGAATATAACCTAACTTTCTTTTTGGAAGGTCATTTCAACAAGAATGCCCGAATGGGAGTAAGAGTTTTTATGACCGTGGTTGCTTAAAGTGTCTAGCCATGACCTCCTTTAGGCGCATGTTGCAGGACAGTATGTCGTCTTACACAAGTGAGAGTATGTTAGTATATGGTGTGTAAATATGACATTACTACTGCATTATGGTTGATTTCATAAAACACTTGAGTGTCACACTGATGAGCACAATTGAGCAGATGCAATTAAACGATTGAATAAATAACATTGGATATTGTTTATGACACGAAATGATCATTGAAATTAAATTAATGAGTAATTAATTGTATCTCAAAGTATGGGGACTAATGATATTGCAGTGATTTAATTGTCATTTGATGATAATAAAATAAATAATTATCTAGTCTTTTATTTATTATTAGATATTAAATAAAAGATGAATTTATTTGAATTGGTATTGTCATCTAATTATTGGATAACTAGACGGATAATTATAAACAAATAAATAGAGATGATTATAAATAATTATCTAGTCATTTATATATTATTTGATAATATATAAAAGATAAATATTATTTAATAGATATATAATTATAGAGATAATTATATAATGTTTAAATAATAAAGATAATGATATATATTATATTATTATATTAAAGTTTGAATTAATATATATATATATATAATATATACACGGTCAGACGTGTATATATGGAGATACACACACAAACCCACGGGGGTGGTTGCAACACCAAACAGAACACACAACTTAATGTGTGTGAGATGTGTGTGACACAAAACAAAAACCCCAAACACAATGTGTGTGTGGGTTTGGTGTGGTTCGGCCGCAAGAAAATAAAACCAAATAATAGGGTTTGGCTTTTCCCCGTTCTTCGTGTGTTTGATTGCATACCTGGCGCCGTTCGATTGTGTCATCACTGGTGGATACCGAAAGCATCTCATTCGTGTATTTTTGTCATCGAATACAAATGTATAATTTTTATATGCTTTCACATATACTTATCTTATGTTTTACTTGATGATCTGTGTACGGAATTCGTAATTTTAAAAAGCTTCCGTTGTGCATTTACTATGATTAAAAATTTATGTTTTTATGAAAAACGATACGAATTCTCACCAATAAACAACGAAACCTCACTACAAATAATAAACACACAACAGTTTATACCAATAGGTATAATTACCCCCTCACCTAATCTATTACAATACAAAGAGAACAAAAATGTAAACGATACAACTTACAAGAATTTAACAACTCACAGAGAGACGAAGAATATGAGAAACTTTTAACAGAAGCGAACCTTCGCACAAAAACCCTTTTTGAGAGAAAATAAACTCAGATGAACAACCTCCTGGCCACCCAAAGGAAGACTCTTTATATTGGCAATATGACAGCTGAAAGGGCACACATGCAAACCTATAAACACAACAAGCTAAGGTAAAATTAAAGAACTCACCTGGGCTGGAACTCACTTACTCGGGCTGCCTTAGAGGAGCCTTACCTGGGCTGATAAAACAAAGAAGCCCAAACAATTAACTTACAAGATGTCTTTTAACACCCTTCCTCAAGTTAATTGTGGAAATGACTTATCAAAATCAACCTGTCACTCACTTGAACATGATGTAAAGCTGAAAACCCTTTTGAAAACAAATCAGCATCGTTATCCAAAAAGTGTATCCTCACTATTTGAATAACACCAGAAGTGACTTTTTCCTGACAAGGTGCAAATCAAATTCAAAATGTTTAGTCTGGTCATAAAGCACCGAATTTGCTGCTATTAACATAACAACCCTACCGTCTATCAGCCACCACTTTTACGTAGTACACATAACTACATACACATGGGCAAACAGATTTGAGAAGGATGACAAACCAGTACCCTCTTAAGGTAGAACACCAACCACACATGCTTATACACATCACACCAATAAAAAGCCAAGATATCTGCCCAAAACCAAAAACAAAAAACAACATACATAACCAAACATCCACACTTACATATTTTAACAAAACAAACAACAAACACTTTCAACAAGCACTTTCTTAACAATTAACTTGCATAACACAAACAAATTAACAACAACCACTTTCTTAACAATTTCTTACAACCAAACAACGGACACTTTCTTAACAATTAACTTGACTAGAGTAATTTCCAACCATTAAACAATTACCAACTTATTTTAACAAGGTAACTTTTAACCAACTTGACTAAAAATAACTTTCAACCATTAAACATATAATCAACTTAATTTTATCATGCCTTCCTCAAGTTGACCAAGTTCGGAGCTGGTTATTATCTGAAGTTCGGAAAATGTTCAGAAGATAGGCTATAAATTAATATTAGTAAGTTAAATACATATGATTAAGCTACAATACATCAAGATTAACAACAGAAACTCAGATTTTAACATAATATTGAATCAGAAGCTGATGTCCATTATAAAATGAATTGATAAACATGATGTCAAATAAAAAAAAGCTAAAAGAGCATAAGAAAAGGCAAGAGCAAGTAACAAACATATTTGATTTCCCTAATATCATTCAGGAGGTGGTTTAATTCCACTACATATAGTGAACAACATAGCAAGAGCCAAAGCATAATTACAGCTAATAAAGCTAAGTTGAGCAAAAGAGCATATTAATCTTAAATTGTGAGTTTTAGATTTCATTTTATACTGCGAGTTATGTAATTTGAGACTTATGTTGCAAGCGTAGCATTTCTTTTGAGCAGCTTAGCATAGTTGCACAATATGATAATTTGATTTCATAGAGCATTTGCATACTACCATATCACTTTTATTTTGATCATTGAGCAGCTACTCATTTGTTAAGCTTAACACAAACACTATTGCACAATGATTGAGTGGTCGTCTAAGCTTATATTGTGCTATTGACACGATGAAAACACAAAAAACAACAAGAGCAAGAGCATACTTTGATGATACCCACATAACAATCACTGGTAGCTAGCCCAATATGTGGTTTATCCCAACTTATGCATGTGTGTGGAGTTATCATCATTCCAAGCAGTCTTATTCGTTGAAGTCTCAATAGCGGAAATAATTTTCACTGTATCGAGCCAAGTCGCGCGCTTCAGCAATAATGACTGGTCCCTAATGAGCATAATAACAAAGCATGGCAGAGCATAGCAGCACGCACACATGAATGCATGATTAATTTGAAATTCTACATACTCACTAAGCATTAAAGCTTACCATAGTTGTTGCATTGTTTTCAGGCAGAGACAAAGCACCTGCTAAACCAAGTTCTTAGGTTCAGATTGTTAATCAAGCTTAAAGTTTCTAGACCCAACTCAGCTACATATTGAGGTATTTAGCAGAAGTTAAAGCTTTAGGATCGTTGGGATAGTGATATTTATGTATTTTGATGTAATAGCATAACAACGTACCTTTTATAACTTAGATTTTGATATTTGCTTGTAATAATTAACTTAAATTTGTATTATCAATCTATCTTAGTTATTTGATTGATATTACATTGCTACTATGACCTAGCCACTAAGACTTTTGTGAAAACAGGGTCTTATAGTGAGAGAGACGGAGACGTCGGAAGGGAGAGATCATGTGAAAGATTAAGGGAGTTATGCATTCATTATATTTGTATTATAAATTATTACAATTATAGTTAGTTATTATTTCTGAAATTAAATAAAGTGTTTTTCCATGTGGATGTGCCACGCAGGCGAAGTTAGCCACGTGGATGCCACATGTACGCCATGTAATACGGTGTCCGACATAACATAAATTGGTGAGTTGTTATGGGTTGAAGGTTTTTTGTGACAAAACAAAATGGTTTAAGATTTTAATCACAATATAGTCCAACTTGAAGGGTTTTTTGTGCATATTTTCCTTTTTGAAATAAAGAATCAGATAATAGTTGTAACAAAAAGTGTCGTCGGAAATTGAGTGTTTTGACTTAACTTTTACTGTTTGCTATCATATTATCAAATGATCAGTTTTAAAGTGTTTGAATTTACGTTTGGGAAAATGACATCAAATAGCTCTGAACTTTTGATGTTGTACACATTTATGTAGTGAACTTTTTTTTGTGTACATTTGGTATTCAAAGTTTCAAAATTGTTCCAGTTTGGTAGTTGGCGTACCTGTTAACCGGTTGCTTCCGGTTTCGAGGCCTACGTGGACAATATTTTAAAGACGTGGCTATTAGTTTTTATATTATACCCGGTTTTATCTACGTGGCAACCCGTTTTTTAAAATCACTCGGGTGATTTTAAAAAACGGGTTGCCACGTAGATAAAACCGGGTATAATTGGTGATTTTAAAAAATGGGTTGTCATGTAGATAAAACCGGGCATAATATAAAAACGGATAGCCACGTCTTTAAAATATTGTCCACGTAGGCTTCGAAACCGGAAGCAACCGGTTAACAGGTACGCCAACTACCAAATTGAAACAATTTTAAAACTTTGACTACCAAATGTGCACAAAAAAAAGTTCACTATATAAATGTGTACAAAGTCGAAAGTTCAGAGCTATTTGATGTCATTATCCCTTAACGTTTTAGCTTGTAAAATTAACAAATAATCAATTATCAAGTAAATAAGCTACATTTTTTAGTTTTTGAAATAAGTATGATAGGATTAGTTATAAACACAAATAATGAGTTATCAAGCAATGCAATTCAAATGCTAAAAATAAAAAATTATTTATATTATTATAAACACAATAATCTAATAATCAATTTTAATAATAAAACACAAACGTTACCGAATTTTTTTTTATTTTAAAAAAATGATGTACAAGTTTAACTCGTTTGGCAGTTTGGATCAACAACATCGGGCGGGCATTCTTGACCCGGCCCAGCCCAGTTGTTGTCCGAGTCTATGAGAAATAGCGGGAAACCCTTCAACGCCTCTGCTGATTTTCCCGCCAAAAAAGTTGCATACACACACAAAAACCTCCGTTCCTCTTTCACTTCACAGATTCTGCAAAAGAACTTGAGCAGGACGAAAGCAGGACACACCTTACCCGACCCGACAATATGGATTCATTTGGCGGCGCATACTTCACCGACGAGAAAGCAGCCAAGGTCGAGAACATCTTCTTGGAGTTTCTCAAAAGGTACTTACTGTATTGGGGTTTTAGTATAATGTTTTATCCGGATCTGTAATCATTTGATGCGATTCATGTTAGTTTGACAAATTCTGGTATTTGATTTTTGATTATTACAGCTTTAGATTAGATGCGAATTCACGAGAACCTTTCTACGAATCGGAAATTGAAGCAATGAGACCTAACGAGTCGAACACTATGTTTATTGATTTCTCTCATGTTATGCTGTTCAACGATGTTCTTCAGAAAGCTATTTCTGATGAGTATTTGAGGTCGATTTCTTCTTTTGAGTAATTTTTTTTTTAAAATTATAAGCTTGTTTAATGGCGTATGATGAAATTAGGGATTTTGTATGATGGAACTTTTAGGTTTGAGTCGTACCTGAAGAACGCTTGTAAGCGGTTTGTGATGGGACAGAAGCCTACCTTCATAACTGATGACAATCCTAATAAGGATATAAATATTGCATTTTACAATCTACCTGATGGGATGAAAAGGTACTCACACCTCACTGATTTTTTTTGGTTTTTAATATAGGGATAATTGCATAAAACGGTAGTGAACTTAAAGTTAATTTTTTATTTTATGTAGTGAACTAAATTCGACCATGCAAGGTCCTTTCAAAATATTTTCAAAAGGGTCATTTAATCCTCCAAAAAGGTTTGGACAGTATCAAAACTTTCACTAAGAATAAGAAACCACCATTTTTAGAATTTTATAAGTACATTACCTTTCAATGAGGGTAAATTTGATTGTTACTTAAAATAGAATCGTCTCTAAACATGTTACATTCTTTATGCAATTATTCCTATAATTTATGACTAGTGGTACCAATTTTGTGAAGATTTCAAATTTGTATGTGGGTGTTACAGATTGAGGGAATTGGGCACATCTGAGATAGGTAGACTAGTATCGGTGAAAGGAGTGGTGACTCGTACAAGTGAGGTTAGGCCAGAACTCCTTCAGGGCACTTTCAAGTGCTTGGAGTGTGCAACCATCATAAAAAATGTTGAGCAACAGTATAAATACACTGAGGTTTGTGTGTATTGATTATAGGGTTTGTATTGCTGTTGTGTCCATAGCCATTGAGCAACAGTATAAAGTTGTGTTTTTTTTTTGTGCTTACTGTTTGTATTGCTGTTGTGTCCATAGCCATTGATATGCATGAATGCTATGTGTTCCAAGAAAGGAAAATGGACTCTTCTACGACAAGAAAGCAAATTTGCAGATTGGCAGAGGGTCAGGATGCAGGAAACATCAAAGGAAATACCTGCAGGGTCCATTCCTAGATCGTTGGATGTTATTCTTCGCCATGACATTGTTGAACAAGCTAGGGCTGGTGACACGTATATATCTCTACCTTGAACCACACTACTTAATGGTCACAGTTGTTTATCTAAGAAGTAGAAGATAACTTGTGTATTTTATTGCAGGGTAATTTTTACAGGCACTGTTGTTGTGATACCAGACATTTTGGCATTGGCAGCTCCAGGGGAGAGAGCTGAATGCCGTAGAGAAGGTGGTCAACGCAATAGCAGTGGCACTGTTCAAGAAGGTGTCAAAGGTCTTCGGGCACTAGGAGTCAGAGACCTTTCCTATCGACTTGCATTTATTGCCAATTCAGTACAGGTCTTCAGTTGCTCTTTTTCATGGTTTCTCAGCATTTCTCTTGTCTATTACATTTACCATAGGATCATCTTATTACTTTTGTTGGATTATAACTGTAATCCTTGTCTCAGATTTGTGATGGCAGAAGGGATACTGACATACGAAATAGGAAGAGGGATGCTGAGGATGAGGACAATATACAGTTCACGGTTGGTATTCTAATTCCATTTGGTGGTTTAATACAAACATGTAATGAAACACACTTATTCTGAATTTCTATTTATTGTAGTCTGAGGAGTTAGCTGATGTTAAAGATATGAGAAATACCCCTGACTTCTTCAACAAGCTTGTTGACAGTATTTGCCCTACTGTTTTTGGTCATCAAGACATCAAGCGAGCAATTCTTCTTATGCTGCTGGGTGGCGTCCACAAAATCACTCATGAAGGAATTAATCTTCGGGGGGACATTAATGTTTGTATTGTTGGGGATCCCAGTTGTGCCAAGTCTCAGTTTCTCAAGTATGCATCCTAAACAGATTATCGTATACTACGAGTCTACGTCTTTTTCCATACAAAGGGTTAGCTTTAACATATCTTTTTCTTTTTTAGGTACACAACTGGTTTAGTTTCTAGATCTGTTTACACGTCTGGGAAATCTTCATCTGCTGCTGGATTGACTGCCACCGTTGCAAAAGAACCAGAAACCGGAGAGTTTTGTATTGAGGTACTCTTCTAATTAGACTGGCAAAAACCCAATTCCTATTGATAGTTGATGATTTTCGACTATGTGATTCAAAATTTGATCTGGTGATCTCCTTAAACAATGCATAGGATTAAAAGGTCCAACCGAACACATTGAACAGTTTAATGTTATTGAGGCACATTGTTATAAGACCTCAAATAGTGTAATCAATTGAATGAGAGGAATTGCAGCTTTAATAAGGAGGCATATTTTCTTAATCTTTCCTTGCTTGCTGCTATTCCCCTGTGGAACTTTTATTTTGAAATGGTCAACAAACTGATACACTGATATGTATCTCTAGGGAAACTTAAACTTGTAACACAAGCATTGTAGAGAATCCCCTTGGCAATTAATTTTAGAAGTGGCAAATTGGACCGGGTGGGTAATTGGTCATAATGACTTTAGGTCAAACATCGAAACAGATAGCTTTAATGTGCTGGTCAAAAGTCTGGATTGGCCAATTAAACACTCTGTCCATTTATTTTGGAATTAAATGAATTTTGTTACTAAAGGCAATACATCACAAATGACAAAACTATATTATCAAAAAAATTTAATATTATATTAAACTATTTAGGACACGTGAATGCACATTAGGTGACTTTTGACCCGTTTCACTTTTAGCTACTTTTTGAAGTTCTACTCATTTGAGCCGTTGTCATCAAATACAACCTGACTTAATCCGTTTTTATATAAATGGGTTTGAAATGGAAACGGACATCTCTCTAGTGAATATCCAGATCTTTTAAACCTGTTGTTTTTCGGTTCTCAGGCGGGTGCACTAATGCTTGCTGACAATGGTATTTGTTGCATTGATGAATTTGACAAAATGGATGTAAGAGATCAGGTAATCAGCTCACCTAAGGAACCTAATATGTTACTTTTTGGTTCTTCGTATGCAATACCTGAATGTACACCATCTGATATTAATGTCAATAAAAGGTTGCAATACACGAGGCTATGGAACAACAAACAATTAGTATTACAAAAGCTGGAATACAAGCAACATTGAATGCAAGAACAGCAATTTTAGCTGCTGCCAATCCCACTGGAGGCCGCTACGATAAATCTAAACCATTGAAGGTGAAAATTTTAGCTTATTGTTTGACACTAAAACTCGAATCATTGTTGATTATATTAATAAACTAGTCTATTTAGTTATGTATTTCATAGATTGATTTGAAAAATATTTTTTCAAATTTATATTATACTTGTAATAATAACAAAAAAAAATGATAAGTATTTTTTAGTTATTGTATTATGCTTATTATGATGATCTTAAACAAATGATAAGAATATAGTGAGTTGAGATATTTTAGGATAAAATTTGATGTTTAAAATGTCAAAATTGAAATATTAGATATAAAGTAAAGTCAATCATCTTTAAATTAAATATTTATACTATTTTTTTTGTATGATTTTAGAAATTGAGAGTGATCAAAATTGTTACTAGTTTGTTTATATTTTTATTGAAATAATTTTGCAGTACAATGTTGCTTTACCTCCGGCCATCCTTTCAAGGTTTGACCTGGTCTATGTCATGATCGATGACCCCGATGACACAACAGATTACCATATTGCTTCTCACATTGTGAGGGTGCATCAAAAGCGTGAAGATGCAATTGCTCCCACATTTACCACCGCACAATTGCAGCGTTACATTGCATTCGCCAAGTCTAAAAAGCCAAAGGTTTAATTTGTTTCTGTTTGTTATTATCTTACCATCAATTTGCAGCATCTGACATATTCTGAATTAATGCAGCTAAATGCAGAGGCCAGACAAGTTTTGGTGGATTCTTATGTTGCTCTCCGTAGAGGTGACACCGCTCCAGGAAGTAGAGTTGCATATCGCATGACAGTTAGGCAGTTGGAGGCACTAATCAGACTCTCAGAGGCAATTGCCCGATGTCATCTTGATGATGAGGTGTCTTGCCTTTATAAGCAAAACAAGTAACATTTCCTCTTCCAAAACTTGCATTGTAAATTCGTTGGCTTTAACTTGTGTGTTGGTTGTATTTTAGGTTCACCCACGGCATGTTCGTTTAGCAACAAGACTCCTAAAAACTTCAGTAATCAGGTATATTTAGTATGTTGACGGTTAAGAAATTGTCTGTAAAAAAGGATGGTTCTCTAATTACGGATTGGAACACACAGTGTGGATTCAACTGAGATTGATTTGACTGAGTTTCAAGAAGAGAATCAAGAAGACAATGATATTGATGGAAATGACGAAGCAGCTCAGCCAAGTGATATGGATGCTGACACAACCAAAGCTCATCCAGGTTGGTTTTTAGTTTTCCCCTCTCGCATAGTACATTTGTTTTCATATAATTTAAGAGACTAATTGTGTTGTTCAGAAAATGGAGAAGGGCCTGGAACGAAGAAACTTGTTATAACAGATGAATACTTTCAGCGGGTGACTCAAGCTCTCGTGATGCGTCTTAGACAGCATGAGGAAACCGTTATGCGAGAAGGTATGCAACAGAAGCATGTGTTATAGTAGATGTTCTTGGCCGTCGTTAGCTTACGTGGAAGATTTAATATTTATATGAAATTTAAAGAGGTCATGGTTACAAATTTGGTTAACAATTACAATTATGTTGTTATTGACACATGTGATCCCTCTTTTCACTTTGAACCTCACAAATTGTTTTCACCGTAGAAATTTAAGCTCAACTATTTTATTTATCATTTTATCGTTATTAATTATTAAAATATATTGCTAGGATGGCAAGACACATTAAATAAGTTATAATTTGTGGATTTATGGCATGACATTTATAAGAACGGTGTCTAGATTTAACTATTACTGATGCTAAAAAATGAACTTTTTTTTTTGTAACGATGACCATTTATAAATCCACACAGCCACGAACCTAATGGTGTGCTATTAAGTATGCTCTAATACAATATTTATATATGTTGTTTCAGGGACTGGACTGGCTGGAATGAGGCAAAGGGATCTAATAGAGTGGTATGTGGCTCAGCAAAATGAGAAGAGCAACTATGACTCAGTGGAAGACGCAAAGGCTGAAGTGACCAAGCTTAAAGCTATCATAGAGGTAATAAATAAATAAATAAATGAAAGTTAATATACAGATGGGCAAATTGCAAGAAAACGTAACAAAGTTTCATCTAAGTTCAAGTTAGGGACTTAGGGTATTAAAGTATATTGATAATATTCTATCATGAAAAGGTACAAACTTTTATCATTACACCCTGTTCTCGAATCAATTTAATGGGAGGAAAAGGAAGGAAAGTTGAGAAAGAGAGGCGAAACAAAATAAAGTTGTGTTCCTTTTATCATTTTTAAGAAGGGAAAGCAAAAGAAGAGAGAAAATATGAAATATTTTTCTTCCAAAACTTTTCTTTTGAACATGGAAAGAGGACAGAATGTTTGAAAAATATGTGTCAATGTAAATACAAGGAAATAAATATTTTATTTTCTTTCCTAACTCTTCAAAAACATAAACTTTTAAGTTTTTTTCTCTCTGTCATTTCTTCCTAATTCAAGAACACAAACACAAATATTAATTTCTTTTCTTTACTTTTTTCTTTTTTTTTTTCTTTCCTCTATCTTTCCTTTCACCATATTCGGATATGGTTTTTCTTACAAGATGATGTCACCAAACTTCAGGTCATTTTACCTTAAATGTTTCTTGAAAGTTTATACTTGTGAGCAAATACAGTACCTAAACTAAAATTTTGATGAAACCATGTTAACTTTATGGATACATACATATCAAACTCTTGGAAAACAAAATAAGAAAATAATATATCGTTGAATGGGACATTTGTGATCGATGCAGAGTTTGGTACGAAGGGAAGGCCATTTGATAGTAGTGGGTGAAGACGAGGAACAAGGGGACGATGGAAACAACAAACGTTCTTCTCGAAACAACAGGATTCTTGCAGTGGCGCCTAACTACGTTATTGAGTAAATCGATAACTCGAAGGATATATAGTTGCTAATTTACTAGTTTTTGGACACTAGACTTTGATTTTTCTTATTGTAAAGTTTCTGATGCTGCTACAGTTACATGGATGAGTTGAGGATCAGAGGATGGTTTCCATATTTGTGCTATTTATTTGTACCAAACCTTTTTCATTTTACTTCCTCTAATTTCCACTTTTATCCCATATGTCATGTTAATATATTTGTTTATTAGTGTAACGACCGTATTTTCTTGATAATTTTCTTTAAATACAAGAATTGACGATTATTCTTTTATAATTTGTTAAAAATAAATTAATTCTTGTAATTTGAAGTTAGAAGGTAAATCAATCAAATATTGATGAATTGACATTTTCAAAATAAAAATCAAATGAATATATGTATGTATGTGTGCGTGCATGGGCGAATGCAAGGTGTGAGAATAGGGGTCAATCGATCCCGATAATTTTTTTATTTAACGTGTTATATATGTAATCAAGAATTTTTTGACCTCTATGATTTTTTTGCAATTCGATCCCTATCTATATCTTTGCTAGTTTTTATAAATTCTCCACATAAAAAAATTGTTACAAAATCTAAGCAAATATTCAAAACTTAGTAGTTTGTTACCTATTTAACAAAAAAATTTAAAAATAAATGTGTATTAGACATTCATTTATTGAACTAATTATTATTAAACACTTCACATTTGGGTTTGGACTAGAAATATATTGTTTATTGTTACTTACTTGTTTGTAATAATATTCCTTGTTTTAGTATTTTAGATATTTAGATTATTATTTGTTTAAGACTTGTTTAACAAATAACATGAAGTTGCATTTGTTTAATTGTTTTAGTTCACTAGACAATATGAAGTGATTTTTGAAATTTTATTTTACCTATATCCGAATTTCCATGTGAACCATATAGAAGGAATTATTTAATGTTTCAAACGATGATGCTAATAGCTCGTTTTCAAAAGATGAAAACTCGTAGGGGACAACTGTAGAATTTATTTTCTTTTGGTTTGTAATGATTAATGGGCTGTAACATTTACGTATTTATTTATAATGTAATAAATATGAACTAACCCGAACTTTTGAGGTGTGAAATTTTTTTATAAAATCACAAACGCTCATATTGTTCCAACGTGATAAATTCCGATCACTATAAAAAAAATTTTGGATCCGTCACTCTATGTGTATGTATGTATAACAATAAATAAAATTATTCAAAAATCAATAGTTTAAAAAAAACTGGTTTTCAAAATTTGTATTTTTTAGCCTTAATATGTAGATTACCTAGGTTGACTATGCTTTTAGATCAACACCTTCTGTCACCTTCGTTCCCTCCTTGTTTCATTATCTCTTTTGACTTATTTATTCAACATTCACTAGTTGAACCATTTTCAATACATTCACACTAGAAAATCTAGCTAGAAGTGTTAATGAGCACTCATCTTCATCATCTCCTTCAACCATCCTTCACATTGTTAGGTAAGAAATTTACATTCACGTCATCGATTTCTTTTGATATTAGAAATCATCAAACTAAGCTCTATATGCGTAACTAATCTGAAATTTAATTGTTTAGTTCAACCATTTCACCACCTTTATGGTAAAGAGAAAAAAAAAACTCGAGAACTCCATTAACGGAGTTTTCATGTCAAGTTCATGTGTTGACACCAACTATCCTTGAAAATGAGGTTAAAAATAGGTTTATATTATGATTTTAAAAGATTAATCGTAAGTTGGGATCAATGGAGATTGGTTCCAAGATTTTTAGAGGTTAGTTTGCGTTTAAAAATAGGATAGAAATCAAGGATTTTATTGATGTTGTGTGGGTTTTAGGGCGCGACCAGAGGTCACCGCCAGCAACCGGCGACCGACCGGTTTTCTTCCCCCAGGCAACAACCTGCCTATTAGGGTTGTTCATGGATGGTTAACCGAATCGAAAACGAGTTTCGGATGGTTAACCAGACATGTCAGTTCGAAGATTTTGTTAACCTAAACCTAGATCGAAATATTCGGTTAACCGGTTTTTTCGGTTCGGTTATTCGGTTAACCAATTAACTGTTTTTAATTTAAAAACTCCAACAATTAATATTTAAAGACTTTTAAAAGTTTACAATACCAAGTTATGAATTAAATTACAAGTGTACTAATAAGATTATCGTTAAAAGATTGAATATTAATACTAAAATCTAGTAAGAATATAAGAATTGCAAGTTTTTTTTTATCACAATCGAAATGTAAATGCATAATATTAATTAATTTGGGTTACAAAATTGATATAGATTAATTAGTGAGTAATAAAATTATATTATCATTGGTATAAATGTTAATTTTGATGTGCCTAAAAACTAAATTATATAAAAGTAATTTTATTTTCGGTTTTTCGGTTAACCGTCCGTCACTATAAACGTGAACCATAACAATATTTCGGTTCGGTTAACCAAACCGAAAATTATAAAAAAAAAACCGGTTCGGTTAACATCAAATTCCGAACGCTTTTTTGATTTTGAAATTTTTTGAACACCCCTGTTGCCTGTCTGTTCTTTTCTGTTTTATTTTGTCGGCCAGCAGCATCTGCACAAAAGGAGAAAGAAAGAAAGAAAGAGTGTGTGTGGGGTTAATTAAAGGTGTTGGGTTGTAGATTTGGGCCTTTCTGATTTTCCACCTGGTTAAGATGGGTTTGGGTTTAGTAAGGGATTGTAGTGGGCTAAGTTTAGGCTAAGACCATAGGCCCAAAACCATTTTTTGTGTGGTTCATTAGCAATGAATTAAAAGGAGGAAAAAGAGGGGGGTGTGGGGTGGCACGCCTATGTCTGCTTCCCTTTGCACCAATCAGAAAACATGAAGACGGGTTAAATTAGTATTATTAATTTTGTTTTGGGCTATTGTTGGTTGGACTCAAAACCATATATGGATTTAATGAGTTACTGAACACTCACGTATTACCGCGGAATCTAAAATATTAATTACAAAAATAAATATAAAAACAAATGAACAAAAGTTCTTTTAAAACAATTCAAATAACGAAACACGAATGAATCAGAATCGAAGAGTGAAACTGGAAAGCTGATATAGATTCAAGAAACAAGACAAATGATACTGTTAGTTAGTTTTATCATTGGTTTACTAAATTTTGCAATACTAAAATTACAAACAATGTCTTATTAAATTGAATCGGAACCAGAATTAATTATTTAAATATTCATAACCATAATTTGAATATTTGACATTGATTAGCCTTAATCGTTAATTTAATTTGTTGGTTTTACGATCAAATCAAATAACTTTATAACGGTAATGTCTCTAATACATTGATTAGTTTGTCAACATTATAATAGTAATGTTCAATGTTATACATTATCATATTTAATAAAAAAAATCTAATTATTAAATAGTTACATTTTAATTATTAAACAAATTCATTAGAATTTTGTTTTGTGTATTTGATTAATAAAATCTTTTTGATACAATTAAACGTAACATAATAGTTTCACAAGAGAACTCCAAACATAAGTATAATTAAAATCATAATTTTAAGTGTGTAAGAAAATGTTATAATAATAAATGTTAAAATAGGACTAAACAAAAATTTATTAAATAAAAAGGCTAAATAAAAAATAACGCTAAGATAAGAGTATGTTATTAAATTTAAATTAAAAAATAAATAAAGAAAAACGCCATTGGCTTACTCCATGCATTTAAATAATAAAGTTTTTTTTTCATACAATTAAACATAACATAATAGTTTCAAAAGACAACTCCAAACATAAGTATAATTAAAATCATAATTTTAAGCGTGTAAGAAAATATTGTAATAATAAATATTAAAACAAGACTATGCAAAAATAACTAGAATAAAATGGCTAAATAAAACATAACGCTAAGATAATGGTGTGTTATGAAAAATCTAAATTAAAAAAAAAATAAAAAAAGAAAAAACACCATTGGTCTATTACATTTGCTATATATATATATATATATATATATATATATATATATAATTATTTGGGTTGTAAATTTAGTTAATATGTTGGTTTATTAATTTAATAAGTTGGACTTCAAAAAATTTATGTTTGGTTAATTTAATTAAATTACTTTTAGCCAAAATAGTTTCGCTACCTATAATTATAGCTTAATAACTTAAAGCTTAATTAATTTTAGAGTTTTATCACATAATTAAAAATTATCGTTTTAGTCCACGAACTTAGAAATATTAGGTCAATCGAGGAAATTTAGTGTTAGATAAATTAAATAGTGACAATTAAGTAATTCATTTTTATTATCAGGTGGGTAGTCGAGTTTGGCGGATTCAGATATTTTGGTTGGTCGGGATTTCTTCAATAGTGTTTAGACAGGCCAAATTTGGTATCACTATGAGTAACAAAAAAATTCTGCATGATTAGTTATATGTGTTTATGCATATTTGTTATATTCGCTTCATTTGTATAAGTGTATCACCCTACCATGTTATTATCACTTTCGTGATAATATATATATCCTACCTTTCTGTTAGAAAATCATGCCTATGTGATCTCGTAAATTCCTAGTATGCATAATTGTACTACATTATTGGATTGGGCGCCGACGGTACTGTGTGTACCTGGTCGGTTAGCCCCCAAGTTGTTCGGTTAAACCAGCACCAGCTCGGATGAGGGCCGTGTATGGTTTAATCAGCACCAGCTCGGATGAGGGGCGCGTAAGAAATTATTGATTTCATGTTTCATTTCTTGCATAATTACATATGTACTTTTATGTTTTTAAATCTTGTTATACTCTGGGCGACGGCTTACCCCGGTTGTGGGGACTTATTATTTTAGGTGGAACAAATAAAGATAATGCTCGAGTATGAGACAACTGATTTTGTTGACAGAGACGTTATTATATTTTATTGACTTTTGAGGGTCAGGTAGATATCTAGATGAATTGGCATGTAACCTAAAATTATTTAGCATATATACTCTGGTTGATGTAATTTCTTATATTGGCGGTTGATTTATTTATCGATGCATGACTTTAGAATTTTTTCAAATTATTCCATATTTTTTAGATATATTGCATGTCGGTAAAAATTTAATTTTAAAAATATTCGTTCCTTCCCATTGGGATTTCAGATTTGGTTTGGTAACAATGTTCACTTGAGAAATGAAGCTAATATGTTACTCCATTTTTAAACAAGTTTTTATTAACAATTTAAAAAAGAATTATACATATAAACTTAGTTTTTTTTGGGTTAATATTGAAAAACCCATACGAACTTTCATAAATTTATCGATTAAGTCACTATATTTTTTTTTCCGAATGTTTAAGTCCCTAGACAATTTTTGTCTTATTCAAAACTATATATTTGACCTGTTTAGCAGGTCACTAATCGGTAAGCGGTACAATGACCTAAACAAGAAAAAAGAAAGTTCAGTGACTTAATCGTGAAAATTGGAAAAGAAAGTTGGTTTTTTTAATAATAAATCGATGAACTAATTGTTTTATCTGTTAAACATGTAGTAGGTTAAAAATATATAGTTTTGACTAAGACAAACTTTGTGTAGGGACTTAAATGCTCAGAAAAAAGGTTAAGTGACTTAATCGATAATTGCATTAAAGTCCGTAGAGTTTTTTCAATGTTAACCCTTTTTTTTATTTGGCTTGTTTACTTGTTTTTTTTGAACAAAATAGATGAACAGACAACAAGGAATGACAACGGGTGGGTTCGGAGCGGGGATTGGCCCCCCTTGTCCCAGAAAACCAAAACCATCCCCGTCGAGTTTCTTACCGGGGATACACATTGGGTACCCGTTAAGACTGCATTATCCGTTGGTGTCTTTTGTTTTTCGTTAATACACCCGAACCCAAAATTAAAACTAACAATGCTTCAAGAAATCTCAAGACATACCTATTAACAATAAAAGGTTATTTTAAATTTCAAATGTAAACAAATGATACTAAGTAACGACACACTAGTGTTAATATAGGTAACGATTAAAGATTCGATTATATTAACAACAAAAAATACGTAAATATCAACTATGTGTTATTATATATTTATAGCACGATAAAAAAATATTTATAGCATAGCTATTGTATCTATATAAGTTCAAATGGGTACTACATATTACGCAGTGCACCAGAATGTACCACACTTAAAAATATATTTTTTAATTTTTTTTTCATAAACATGTTTTAATTAACGCTACACGGATGATATATAAATTCCACGCACATTCACACATTCTTAGTGCATGAAATCATGCATCACATAAATGTACGTTCACTTATATGCAAATTTATGTAAATGTATGTTCACATCATTTTAAGGAGCTACGCGATGTGAATAGAGATGGCAACGGGGACGGGTATTACCAGGGACCCCTTTCCCCGTCCCCGACCCCGACTTTGAAAACCCGTCCCCATCCCCGACCCCGTCCCCGACGGGTATTTACTTTGCATCCCCATCCCGTCCCCGACGGGTAACGGGGATCCCCGACGGGTATTCGGGGATTTTTACCCGTTAAATTTTACATTATGTATTTTATAATTAATGTTTATGAAATAGAAAAATTGGACATATGATATTATATTTATATATTTAATTAATATAACATTAGATTAATAACTCGACATAAAAAAAATATTAATTGATCAATTGCCTAATAAAAATTGTCATAACGATGCAATATTTCTATATAAAATTAAACCTAATTATAATGTAAAAAAGGAAACATAAAACTTCAAAACATTATTAATGTAATAAAGTTCCTACAAAAGAATCAAATTAAATAACATTAAATTAATTAGTATATTAATACGACTTTCCTACGTATATTAGATGTGTATTATTTGTAATTATAATGAATTGTGAAACTTAACACTTTAATACAAATTTAACTTCAAAAATATACTTAATCTTGTTTAGATGATACAACATTTTTAAAGTTACTCAAAATAAAAAATAATAATGTTGAACAAGAAATGCATGTGTGATGTGTGTGTGTGTATATATATATATGTGTGTGTGTGTGTGTGTGTGTGTATTCAAATATTTTTATATACTATGCGTATAATATATGATTCATATGTATAATATTTAAGCATTTAACTACTCATATATGTATTTAACTATGATATTCATATGCAATATTTAGGTATTTATATATAATATATATTATTTATATTTATATTATGTTTCGGGTACGGGTATGGGTACCCGAGGGGTAATCCCATCCCCGTCCCCGTCCCCGGTTTTAGTATTCGGGTATTACCCGTCCCCGTCCCCATCCCCGGTCAACTCGGGGATTACCCGGTCAAAACGGGTTCGGATGTCGGGTTCCCCATCGGGTTCGGGGTTTTTTTGCCATCTCTAGATGTGAATGTATGTAAAATTACATATCATCTTTATAATGTTAATTAAAACATGTTTATGAAAAAAATTAATTTTTTTTAAAGATGGTTACTTATGGTGCGCTGCAAAATGAGTGATACTCTCTCGAACTATATTTTATACATACACACACAGTCTCTCTCTCTCTCTCTCTCTCTCTCTCTCTCTCTCTATAATAAAAGAGTAACCATACTTATTTTTTGTGAAGCCATGCATCATCATCATGAATCTACACGTGACATTTATAGTTTTAAAAATAATAAATAAATTTAAACTACATTTATTAAAATCTAATATAATCTCTTTTTAAATTCAAATCAAAACAAAATCTAATACTCTAATAACTTATTAATTATAATATAACATGATAAAATTTTAAGAAGATATAAAAAATAATTTCTATACATATATATTTAGAAATATAAAATTAATATGTTATAATAAATAACAATATCACTTTTATATATTTGTTTAAAAAGACATAACATTTATAGTTTTACCTTATAATTTATTATATCTTATATATATTAAAAATATCCGCTTAATACGCGGGCAAATAAACTAATATATGTGTGTGGGTGTGTGTGTTTGTATGTATGTATGTATATGAAAAATATTATAAATACTATCGAGGCGGGTCAGGCATTGGTTCCCCTGTTCCCAAATCCGTCCCGAAAAGCTTAGGGAGCGTTTGGTTCACAGATTTTCTTCCTTGGGATTTGCATTTTGTCAAAGGAGCATTATACAGCATTTGCATTTGTCAGGATTTTGTCAAAGAATCTACATTATCTTTTAGGAAAAATTTGTTAATCTGAAAAATGTAAGGTAACTGGGATTAAAAATCCTAAGGGGGAGGCTGGGTTTTAAATAGGGCTAAAGTCATACAATAGCAGTATACTTTTTAAGGTGTATCGATATAGTATGTATACTTTTTATGTTGTTAATATAATACATTTACTTTTCTATGACCGGTTAGCTTTGCGCAATTGTGGGAGAATCGTCGGTACGAACTTGTTCACCGTTGGATCTGCGTGAAATTTGACGAGAAGCTTCGCAACACATAGTTCTTCAATCTGGACGGTGGAGATCGACATAGGAGATTTCTACAGAGGTCTGTAGGTGTTTGAAATTGGTTGTGTTGTGTGATTTCTCCTACCAGGTTATCACAAGGACAAAAGAGTGTATTTGATGCTTCAATTATGGAAATTTGAACATTAATAAAAAGAGAAATTCCACTCTTAACAGGTATAGCCAGTAACCGGTTACCAAAGGTATCATATTGGTATGAAAAAATGTAGTACACTTATCAAATTTGAACGATTCAGAAAGTACACGTGTAATATGAATAATTAAAATAGTACACGTACCATATCGATACATTTTAAAAAGTACACAACTATTTTACGACTTTAACCTTTTAAATAACAAAGAAGTAAGGGATTTCAGAAATCCTGAGATTTTAAATCCTTACTGAAATCTGCGAACCAAACACAGGATTTTAAATGCAAATCCTAGGGAATCCCAAGAAAACCGCGAACCAAACGCCCCCTTACGATTTTTTTTTGCCATCCTTAAGGCAACTAGCAACTCACTTGTAACAAAACAACATGTTTTTTTAACGAAAATTGCAAAAAAAAAAAAAGGTAACAAAACAACATGTTTATGATGCAATGACTTATTCGAAAAATACTGAAAGTACGTTGGTTTATTACATGATTTTCCCTTAAAAATCATCATTTTTTATCAAGATTGATCGTTAATCCGTACAGATGTAAGAATCTTGTGTTCCAACAATCCTTTCGGAAAAAATAAAATTAAAGAGATTACAGCCACCAGAGTACCAGACATTGTGGTTTGGGTTTATAATTAAGAAAAAATCAATATACTTTTGTATTTTTATTTGTTAAGTCCCTCTATCAATTTTTTTTTCCAATTTAGGCCCTATACTTTCTCTCGTATACACTTTGGTCCCTTTGCCTAGAAAAAATAAGTGTAGTAGGAATCAAAGCGACAAAAATATGAAACTATAACGGTTTTCATTGCTAGTGAGTCATTTGAAAAACATATTCTACTTGTACATTTTTATCAATTTGGTCCTTGAAAAGGGATCAAAATAAATACGATATAAGAAGTGTAGAGTCTTAAATGAGAGACCAGATCAGTAAAATATGAAAGTATATTGGTTGTTTGAATATGAACCCTTGTCGTTTGGTACGATTGTAATTTAATATTTAAGAAACTTTGGTCAATCTCTAGAAGGGATAATTGCATAAAAGGCAACGTGTTTAGAGCAGATTTCTATTTCAGATAATCAACTAACTTGGCCTCATAGAAAGGTAAATTTAGCTTTCTATGGGACAAATTTTAAAAAGAACGTTACGTGTTACCTTTCTGTTGGGGCAATATTAGCTCATTGCCTGAAATAGAAATCAGACTTAAATACATCACTTTCTAAGGCAATTATCGCTCTCGTGAACTGTGTATATTTGTCCACTAACCTGCTCTTCTATCTTGCTCGGGTCGAGTAAAATTTGTCCACTTTCGGTCGTACAACAACATATTGCAACTACAAAAACCAGTAAATGTCGATTATAAAATTAGCAAATTAAATAGAAACATGGAACTTAGGCGTAAGTTTATGTTACCAGCAAGATGCTTTAAAAGAGTCCCAACATCGACAAGAGCCACACAGGTTGCGTTTATCGCACAGGGAAGAAGCTAAATAGAAAGTTGGTCAAGAAACGTCACAAAATGTGTTTAAATCAAGTGTAATCGCACAAGGACACAAAGATAATGCAGATTCTTTGACAAAATCCTGACAAATGCAAATGTTGCATAATGCAAATTATTTGACAAAATGCAAATTCCAGATGAAAAAAATCTGTAAGCCAAACACCCCTAAGTGTATTCGAACAAGTGCACCAAGGGCCCTTTGGCTTTGCAAGGTCTGGAAAAACAAGCCAATGCATGCAACCTTTCCTTTACGATTTTGCAAAGACGTATCTACAATGTGAATCTATGCAGCGGCGTAGCCACCTTAGGAAGAAGGTGGGCCATAACCTCCCTTCCCACCTCCTTTTTCACACACACACATATGTATATAATAATAATAATAATAATAATAATAATAATAATAATAATAATAATAATAATAATAAAACTAAATTACATAAATGGTCCCTGTAGTTTATATGAAATTACGGTTTTAGTCCCTGAAAAATTTTTATTACACCAGCAGTCCCTAAAATCGAAAAGTTGTAACATTTTGGTCCCTAAAACTAACGGCCGTTAACTTGAGCCGTTACTTTCAGGGGCATTTTTGTCCTTTTGACTTTCAAGGACCATTTATGTAATTATCAAACTTTGAGGGACCATTTATGAAATTTTCATACTTTTCATATATATATATATATATATATATATATATATATATATATATATATATATATATATATATATATATATCATTTCTTTCTTTTTTATAATTTAATTATCCAAATATAACATTTTATTTTTTTATTCGTTTTGTTTTAATCATTAATTTTCATTTGTATATTTATTGTTATTATTAATGTTATTTTTGTATTATA
This sequence comes from Centrapalus pauciflorus, assembly GCA_020465985.1. Taxonomy (NCBI): domain Eukaryota; kingdom Viridiplantae; phylum Streptophyta; class Magnoliopsida; order Asterales; family Asteraceae; genus Centrapalus; species Centrapalus pauciflorus. Next base: position 86,605 of record JAANYP010006640.1, read on the forward strand.
CATTACTATAATTATTTATCTAAGATTATTATATGAAACCGGATAAGTTAAGGGGTGAAATGTGCAAAATGATGAAAATAAGAATAAAAAAAGCCAAAAGCCTTTCATTTTCACACCTCTCTCTCTCTCTAGACTCTTTCTCTAGAACTCTCTCTCTACTTTCTCTCTACCTTCTCTCTAGATTTCCTCTTAAACCGACCGGCCGATTATCGAGTTCTATACGTCATCGGAAAGATCTCGGAGAATACTAAGAGAATCTGCTATTTTACGTGCAATTTCATACGAATTTGAGGTAAGAATCGACCTTTTAAGCTGTTATATTTTCGGTCTTAAGATAAGAAATTCGAAGTTATCATTTCATGTGATTTAAAGCTAATTTTGCTTGAGCTTTAGCTAGAATATGATAGAGTATGTGTAATAGAATTGAAACTAGGCTTAATACTTAACATATTCGTGATTTTAGACTAAGAAATGTATGTTTTAAAGCTGAAAAATATGAACAAATTCGAGATGCCAAGAACAAACTCGAAATACATAGAACGAACTCGAAATTGAGCTAAATTCGAAACTGGGCTTCGAGTTTAACCCCCAAATTCGAATGAGAATTCGAATTTAAGTAACCATATTCGGCTTTAATCATTAAATTCGAAGCTTGTGATTCAAATTTATACCATGTTTGAATTTAATGTTCTAGAATTTAGCATTGGAGTCGAATTTGGTGCTATACTCGAATATAATGAATAAAACCCATAGACAACGCATAAAATAACAAAAAATATTCAAAAGTTAGCAAAATAAATTCTAAGTGTTGGAATCCGGATGGGTCCGAATTCGGATGAGGATCGGATTCGGATATGGTCCGAAATGGGATTCGAATTTATATTTAATCCGAATTTGGGATCAAATGTTGCAAAACTTATAAAATTTGGTTTTACGAAATTAAACAATTATTGACACGATGTGTTGTTACAACTGACTTACAGGTCCCTTGTTGTGTTGTTTAACCGACAGTGGGGTACTTTGTGCATCCGGTTGAAATTCCGAAGAGAAATAATATTGGTTAAAGTTTATTTACGCACCCACTGTGAGTACAGTAGATTTCGCATGTTTATATCTGTTTTATGATAGCTTTTGCTTGCTGAGACGTGTTGCTTCAATTGTTATTTGGAACTCTACTAACTTGCGTAGATTTAGATGCACATTCATATTTGTTGCATGTCCGTTCGTTTGTTGTGCATCTAGTGATGGACCGGTGGGTCGCATCATACTCCGATGTTACTGCGCTATATGACCCGGAGCTGATCCCTCCGAGGTTCTGGTAGGCAGTATGTCATCCACGATCATACGTTTGTCTCAGATGGTATGTTTTATGCCGAGCTTTGGGCTCGAAGGAGCTGCGGCTCTGGTTCCGTACTTGGTGTACGAAGAGGGTATACTATGTTTGTCATCGGTGTTACTCTTGGGGCTTCATAAAGATTTATAAAATGCGTCATCTGTGTATTCACTAAGCATTCACTTATTCCTCAGTTGTTTGATGTTTTTACAGGAAAAGGGAAGTCTGCAGCCGGACATTCTAGTTAGGTTGTTGTGAAGTTCTTGGAAGATATCTACTACTCAATCGGTAATTGTGCTTTGGGACAATGTTGTAATATATTCTGAATGTTGTAATATTGAATTGGGTATGTAGACATAGATTTGGTACCTTGTAGCACCGTAGGGTGTTTGACACTGTTGCATTACTTTATTTGTGTATTTTTATGCTTCCGCACTTTAATTAGGCTTTCAAATCATTATGTAAATTATGTTTGGTGATTAATCCTGGGTGTTATGTAATTGTGGTTGAATGTGGCAAGGGTGTCACATCGAGATGGTATCAAAGCAGTAGTTTGAGATTTAAGTGTCCGTGAGGTCTTGGTCTCAAACATTAGGTGATGATACGTAGTGGTTTAAGTAATGACCTGAACGAAGATAGGTTACGATCTAGTAATTATAGGGATTGACTATCATACAGGACAAATGGGGTGGTGTCTTTAAATTAATGACATGTTACTAAACAAGTTATATGTTTATTATTTCAGAACATGTCTGGAGGAGGAATGACACCTGAAGAAACAAGGGAGATGATGCTAGCCATGATGGCTGAGCAGAACAAGATGATTCAAGATCAGTTTCGGGCTTGAGATGAGGCCGAAGCTAAGAGAAGAGAAGACAAGAGGAAAAATAATGAAAAAGAAGGGGGCAACAATGATGAACAAGATGACAACACTAGGTCATCTAACAAGCCCAAAGGTTGTCGGTTTAAGGATTTCAAAGGAAATGGTGCTGTAGAATTCAATGGACTGGGAGACGCTGTTGCCGCACTCGAATGGATAACGGCAACCGAACAGACATTCCGAATCAGCGACTGTGCTGAGAAGGACATGGTTCGGTATGCTACCGCTATGTTCACCAATGATGCGATTATGTGGTGGAACGCTATGGTGAATGCTTTGACATCGGAGAAGGTTTCTGTGATGACTTGGGCTGAGTTCACGGACTTATTCACTCAGCAGTACTGTCTGGTTGATGAGCGCCGAAGACTGGAGGCAAAGTTTATGGCTTTCATGCAGGGGACTAAGACTGTGTCCCAGTATGCTGTAGAATTCACGAGGCTGAGTTTATTTGTGCCTCATCAGGTTGATACTGAGGAAAGGAAAGTAACCATGTTCGAGGCTGGTTTGGATATTGAGATTAGGAGAGTTATGAGTAACGTGCGTTACACTACGTTTGCTGGCTTACTTGAGGCTACCAGAAATGTAGAACAGATTCTGATTATGTCGGGTTACTCGATTGGGTCCGCTGCTGCTTCCACCAACCCAACCCAGCCGTCACCACCGAAGCGCCAGCGTGAGGGAGGATACTCGGGATCTTCTCGCTCGTCGCAGTACTCGCCGCAACAGTCTTATCGCCGTCAGTCTGGTTCTTCTGGTCGTGCTCGTGCCTACTCCATCAACACCGAGCCGCGATATTGTAATAAGTGTCACTTGGAACACTTCGGCAAGTGCACTAATGGACGTGCTTGCTTTTGCTGTGGAGAGTTGGGCCATTTTCATAGTGAGTGCCCAAGGAAAGGTGATGCTTGCCATAAGTGTGGAGTATAGGGGCACTACAGTAGGAATTGCAGGAAGAACGATCCAGCTGCTGTTGCTCCATCATCGACCCGATCATCAGGGGGATCTAGTGGTGGTTCAGTCAACCGCCGGAACAAGCCCAAAGGGCACCGGCTCGTGCTTTTCAGATAACGGCGGAGGAAGCAAGGGAAAACCCGGAGGTGGTTACTGGTATGTTTATCGTAAACTCTTTGCCTGCAAGAGTATTATTTGACTCGAGTGCCAATAGATCCTTTGTGTCTACTGTTTTTGCACAACGACTTGCTATGCCGATGTCTAAGTTGTCTACTATACTTGATATTGAAACTGCTAGCAACACTCTAGTCAAAGTAGATCACGTATACCGTAACTGCACTTTAGTGATTGAAGATGTAGTCTTCAATTTGGACCTGATTCCGATAGAATTCAGTGAATTTGATGTGATAATCGGGATGGACTGGTTGATTGAGAATGAGGCCCATATAGTCTGTAAGAAGCGCATGATCAAGATAACTACTCCGGAGGGGCGTGAGATCTGTATTTACGGGATTAGGAGAAGCGGGGATCTGTGTTTGTTGACTATTGCAAAAGCTCGAAAGCTTGTTGCAAAGGGATGTGACGCCTACCTAGCATATGCTATTGATGCTAAGGCAGAGAAAAAAGATTGTGGCCGATGTGCCTGTTGTTTCACAATTCCTGGATGTGTTTCCGGAAGACTTGTCTGGCGTGCCGCCTGAGAGACAAGTGGAGTTTCGTATTGACTTGATCCCCGGAGCTGCACCGGTAGCTCGTTCTCCGTATCGCCTTGCTCCTACAGAGATGTAAGAAATGATGAAACAACTCCAGGAGTTGTTGGATAAGGGTTTCATTCGACCGAGTTCATCGCCGTGGGGAGCTCCTGTTTTATTTGTTAAGAAGAAAGATGGCACGATGAGGATGTGCATTGACTACCGGGAGCTGAATAAGTTGACAATAAAGAACAAGTACCCGCTGCCGCGAATAGATGACTTGTTTTTTCAGTTACACGGGGCTTGTGTCTTTTCTAAGATTGACTTGAGGTCAGGATATCATCAATTGAAAGTTCGAGAGGAAGATGTGCCTAAGACAGCTTTCAGGACACGTTATGGGCATTACGCGTTTCTGGTGATGCCTTTCGGGTTAACCAACGCCCCGGGTGTCTTTATGGACTTGATGAATAGAGTGTGCAGACCGATGTTAGACAAGTCTGTAATCGTGTTTATTGATGACATTCTGGTGTACTCTAAGTCTGAGGCTGAGCGTGCTGTTCATCTATCAGAATTGTTGGAATTGTTAAGGAAAGAAAAGTTGTACGCCAAGTTCTCAAAATGTGAGTTTTGGCTGCAACAGATACAGTTTCTAGGACATGTTATATCTGGAGCTGGGATATCTGTTGATCCAGCTAAAGTTGAGGCCATAAGAAACTGGGAACCGCCTTAATCAGCTACAGAAATCAAGAGTTTTCTTGGATTGGCAGGTTACTATAGGAGATTTATAAAGGACTTCTCAAAGATTGCAGTTCCTTTGACTGCACTAAACAAAGAAGAATGCACCGTTCGTATGGGAAACTGTGCAGCAAGAAGCATTTGAGATATTGAAAAAGACGCTAAGTGAAGCACCGATACTTGCCCTACCAGAGGGTAATGAAGATTTTGTAGTATACACTGACGCATCGAGATTGGGATTAGGCGCTGTACTGATGCAACGTGGAAAGGTTATAGCATATGCTTCAAGACAGTTGGAGCAGCATGAGAAGAATTATTCGACTCATGATTTGGAGTTAACCGCAGTTACATTTGCTTTGAAATTATAGAGGCACTATCTGCACGGGACTAAGTGTCAATTATACACGGACCATAAGAGTTTAAAGTACATATTTAGTCAGAAGGAGCTCAATATGAGACAGAGACGATCTATGGAACTTATAAAGGATTATGATTGCGAAATCCTTTATCACCCCGGAAAGGCTAATGTGGTAGCCGATGCTTTGAGTCGCAAGGCTTATGCTAAGGACTGCTGCTACATGATGACGTCTACTATGTTAACGTCTACCATTATAAATGATGTTAAGGCCGCTCAGGAAGAAGCCTTGAAAGATGAAAATGTTGGTGCTGAGGATATAGGAGTGCAGATTAAGATTATGGAAACTAGTGAATCAGGACTGAAAGGGGTATATGGAAGGATCTGAGTGCCGAAATTTGGTGGCATGAGACAGGTGATCATTGAAGAGGCACATCAATCCAAGTTTTCTGTACATCCCGGAAGCACAAAGATGTACAATGAGTTAAAAGCGGATTTCTGGTGGCCGGGATTGAAGAATGACATAGGCCAGTATATTGAAAGATTTAGGACTTTCCGGCTTGTGAAAGCCGAACACCAGCAACCATATGGCAGTCTACAACCGCTTCCCATTCTAGAATGGAAGTGGGAGCACATAACTATGGATTTTATTACAAAACTGCCGAAGACTAGACGTCAACACGATACAGTCTGGGTAATAGTGGATAGACTGACTAAGTCGGCACACTTTATTCCGATAAGAGAGAGTTATTCTTTGGAGAAGTTGGCTCAGATTTACATGGACGAGATCGTTTCTAGGCATGGAGTGCCTAAGTCCATAGTATCGGATCGAGATAGCCGATTTAGTTCGAACTTCTGGTCGGCTTTGCAGGAAGGACTGGGTACAAGGATTGCTATGAGTACGGCTTATCGTCCGCAAACCGATGGCCAAAGTGAAAGAACTATCCTCACCTTGGAGGATATGATGAGAGCGTGTATACTAGTCCTCGGTGGCAATTGGGATGATCATCTGCCACTAACAGAATTTTCGTATAACAACAGTTATCACGCAACAATAAAGATTGCGCCGTTTGAGGCTTTATATGGGAGAAGGTGTAGGACTCCTACTTGTTGGAGAGAAACTGGTGAAACACCGATTGCTGGGCCAACATTGCTTCAAGAAACAAACGAGAAGATACAGTTGATTAGACAGAACATGAAGGCGGCCCAAGATCGTCAGAAAAGTTATTACGATAGGAGGCACAAACCAATCAACTTTGAAATAAATGATTGGGTATATCTGAAAGTATCACCTATGAGAGGTGTTACTCGTTTCGTAAAGAGAGGAAAGTTGGCTCCGAGATTCGTCGGACCATTCAGGATTGTCGAAAAAGTCGGAAACCAGTCTTATCGCTTAGAGTTTCCTGAAGAAATGTCGGGCATACACCCGGTGTTCTATGTGGGGAACCTTAGAAAATCATTTACTACCGGCAACGAGGATTGGGCCGATCACACTGAGCTGCAAGTTGATGAAAGGCTCCGGTATATTGAAGAGCCGGAATGTGTTTTAGATACTAAGGTAAAGAAATTAAGAAGCAAAGAGATAGAGACGGTGCTTGTACGTTGGAAGCATCATAAGGGAGCCAATCATACATGGGAGACGAATGCTGACATGTTAAGGAAATATCCGCAGCTGTTTGAAGTCAAATAACTTTGAGGACGAAGTTTTAGCGTGGTGGAGCCCATCTTGTAACATCCGATGTTAAAATTACGGTTTATGAGGTTTATTAGTTTAAAATTTGTAATTTAAGTTGGATTGTATTTTTATCAAAGTTGGTTGTTATTTTAAGAAACTATGAAGTTTGAGAATTATTAATTATTATTATGGAGTATATGATTCATAATTGTTAGTGATGATAAAACTAAGAATAAATCAGTATTTTATGAAACCGGATAAGTTAAGGGGTGAAATGTGCAAAATGATGAAAATAAGAATAAAAAGGCCAAAAGCCTTTCATTTTCACACCTCTTTCTCTCTCTAGAACTCTCTCTCTACTTTCTCTCTACCTTCTCTCTAGATTTCCTCTCAAACCGACCGACCGATTATCGTGTTCTATACGTCATCGGAAAGATCTCGGAGAATACTAAGAGAATCTGCTATTTTACGTGCAATTTCATACGAATTTGAGGTAAGAATCGACCTTTTAAGTTGTTATATTTTCGGTCTTAAGATAAGAAATTCGAAGTTATCATTTCATACGATTTAAAGCTAATTTTGCTTGAGCTTTAGCTAGAATATGATACAGTATGTGTAATAGAATCGAAACTAGGCTTAATACTTAACATATTCGTGATGTTAGACTAAGAAATGTATGTTTTAAAGCTGAAAAATATGAACAAATTCGAGATGCCAAGAATAAACTTGAAATACAGAGAACAAACTCGAAATTGAGCTAAATTCGAAAGTGGGCTTCGAGTTTAACCCCCAAATTCGAATGAGAATTCGAATTTAAGTAACCATATTCGACTTTAATCATTAAATTCGAAGCTTGTGATTCAAATTTATACCATGTTCGAATTTAATGTTCTAGAATTTAGCATTGGAGTCGAATTTGGTGCTATACTCGAATATAATGAATAAAACCCATAGACAACACATAAAATATCAAAAGATATTCAAAAGTTAGCAAAATAAATTCTAAGTCTTGGAATCCGGATGGGTCCGAATTCGAATGAGGATCGGATTCGTATATGGTCCGAAATGGGATTCGAATTTATATTTAATCCGAATTTGGGATCAAATGTTGCAAAACTTATAAAATTTGGTTTTACGAAATTAAACAATTATTGACACGATGTGTTGTTACAACTGACTTACAGGTCCCTTGTTGTGTTGTTTAACCCACAGTGGGGTACTTTGTGGATCCAGTTGAAATTCCGAAGAGAAATAATATTGGTTAAAGTTTATTTACGCACCCACTGTGAGTACAGTAGATTTCGCATGTTTATATCTGTTTTATGATAGCGTTTGCCTGCTGAGACGTGTTGCTTCAATTGATATTTGGAACTCTACTAACTTGCGTAGATTTAGATGCACATTCATATTTGTTGCATGTCCGTTCGTTTGTTGTGCATATAGTGATGGACCGGTGGGTCGCATCAATTACTCCGATGTTACTGCGCTATATGACCCGGAGCTGATCCCTCCGAGGTTCTGGTAGGCAGTATATCATCCCCGATCGTACGTTTGTCTCAAATGGTATGTTTTAAGCCGAGCTTTGGGCTTGAAGGAGCTGCGGCTCTGGTTCCGTACTTGGTGTACGAAGAGGGTATATGATGTTTGTCATCGGTGTTACTCTTGGGGCTTCATAAAGATTTATAAAATGCGTAATCTGTGTATTCACTAAGCATTCGCTTATTCCTCAGTTGTTTACTTTTTACAGGAAAAGGGAAGTTTGCTGCCGGACCTTCTAGTTAGGTTGTTGTGAAGTTCTTGGAAGATATCTACTACTCAATCGGTAATTGTGCTTTGGGACAATGTTGTAATATATTCTGAATGTTGTAATATTGAATTGGGTATGTAGACTTAGATTTGGTACCTTGTGACACCGTAGGGTGTTTGACACTGTTGCATTACTTTATTTGTGTATTTTTATGCTTCCGCACTTTAATTAGGCCTTCAGATCATTATGTAAATTATGTTTGGTGATTAATCCTGGGTGTTATGTAATTGTGGTTGAATGTGGCAAGGGTGTCACATCGAGATGGTATCAGAGCAGTAGTTTGAGATTCAAGTGTCCGTGAGGTCTTGGTCTCAAACATTAGATGATGATATGTAGTGGTTTAAGTAATGATCTGAACTAAGATAAGTTACGATCTAGTAATTATAGGGATTGACTATCATACAGGACAAATGGGGTGGTGTCTTTAAATTAATGACATGTTACTAAACAAGTTATATGTTTATTATTTCAGAACATGTCTGGAGGAGGAATGACACCTGAAGAAACAAGGGATATGATGCTAGCCATGATGGCTGAGCAGAACAAGATGATTCAAGATCAGTTTCGGGCTCGAGATGAGGTCGAAGCTAAGAGAAGAGAAGACAAGAGGAAAAATAAGGAAAAAGAAGGGGGCAACAATGATGAACAAGATGACAACACTGGGTCATCTAACAAGCCCAAAGGTTGTCGGTTTAAGGATTTCAAAGGAAATGGTGCTGTAGAATTCAATGGACTGGGAGACGCTGTTGCCGCACTCGAATGGATCACGGCAACCGAACGGACATTCCGAATCAGCGACCGTGCTGAGAAGGACATGGTTCGGTATGCTACCGCTATGTTCACCAATGATGCGATTATGTGGTGGAACGCTATGATGAATGCTTTGACATCGGAGAAGGTTTCTGTGATGACTTGGGCTGAGTTCACGGACTTATTCACTCAGCAGTACTATCCGGTTGATGAGCACCGAAGACTGGAGGCAAAGTTTATGGCTTTGATGCAGGGGACTAAGACTGTGTCCCAGTATGCTGTAGAATTCACGAGGCTGAGTTTGTTTACGCCTCATCAGGTTGATACTGAGGAAAGGAAAGTAACCATGTTCGAGGCTGGTTTGGATATTGAGATTAGGAGAGTTATGAGTAACGTGCGTTACACTACGTTTGCTGGCTTACTTGAGGCTGCCAGAAATGTAGAACTTATTCTGATTATGTCGGGTTACTCGATTGGGTCCGCTGCTGCTTCCACCAACCCAACCCAGCCGTCACCACCGAAGCGCCAGCGTGAGAGAGGATACTCGGGATCTTCTCGCTCGTCGCAGTACTGGATCTTCTGGTCGTGCTCGTGCCTACTCCATCAACACCGAGCCGCGATATTGTAATAAGTGTCACTTGGAACACTTCGGCAAGTGCACTAATGGACGTGCTTGCTTTTGCTATGGAGAGTTGGGCCATTTTCAGAGTGAGTGCCCAAGGAAAGGTGATGCTTGCCATAAGTGTGGTGTATGGGGGCACTACAGTAGGAATTGCAGGAAGAACGATCCAGCTGCTGCTGCTCCATCATCGACCCGATCATCAGGGGGATCTAGTGGTGGTTCAGTCAACCGCCGGAACCAGCCACAAAGGACACCGGCTCGTGCTTTTCAGATAACGGCAGAGGAAGCAAGGGAAAACCCAGAGGTGGTTACTGGTATGTTTATCGTAAACTCTTTTCCTGCAAGAGTATTATTTGACTCGAGTGCCAATAGATCCTTTGTGTCTACTGTTTTTGCACAACGACTTGCCATGCCCCTGTCTAAGTTGTCTACTATACTTGATATTGAAACTGCTAGCAACACTCTAGTCAAAGTAGATCACGTATACCGTAACTGCACCTTAGTGATTGAAGATGTAGTCTTCAATTTGGACCTGATTCCGATAGAATTCAGTGAATTTGATGTGATAATCGGGATGGACTGGTTGATTGAGAATGAGGCCCATATAGTCTGTAAGAAGCGCATGATCAAGATAACTACTCCGGAGGGGCGTGAGATCTGTATTTACGGGATTAGGAGAAGCGGGGATCTGTGTTTGTTGACTATTGCAAAAGCTCGAAAGCTTGTTGCAAACGGATGTGACGCCTACCTAGCATATGCTATTGATGCTAAGGCAGAGAAAAAGACTGTGGCCGATGTGCCTGTTGTTTCACAATTCCTGGATGTGTTTCCGGAAGACTTGTCTGGCGTGCCGCCTGAGAGACAAGTGGAGTTTCGTATTGACTTGATCCCCGGAGCTGCACCGGTAGCTCGTTCTCCGTATCGCCTTGCTCCTACAGAGATGTAAGAAATGATTAAACAACTCCAGGAGTTGTTGGATAAGGGTTTCATTCGACCGAGTTCATCGCCGTGGGGAGCTCCTGTTTTATTTGTTAAGAAGAAAGATGGCACGATGAGGATGTGCATTGACTACCGGGAGCTGAATAAGTTGACAATAAAGAACAAGTACCCGCTGCCTCGAATAGATGACTTGTTTGATCAGTTACACGGGGCTTGTGTCTTTTCTAAGATTGACTTGAGGTCAGGATATCATCAGTTGAAAGTTCGAGAGGAAGATGTGCCTAAGACAGCTTTCAGGACACGTTATGGGCATTACGAGTTTCTGGTGATGCCTTTCGGGTTAACCAACGCCCCGGGTGTCTTTATGGACTTGATGAATAGAGTGTGCAGACCGATGTTAGACAAGTCTGTAATCGTGTTTATTGATGACATTCTGGTGTACTCTAAGTCTGAGGCTGAGCATGCTGTTCATCTATCAGAATTGTTTGAATTGTTAAGGAAAGAAAAGTTGTACGCCAAGTTCTCAAAATGTGAGTTTTGGCTGCAACAGATACAGTTTCTAGGACATGTTATATCTGGAGCTGGGATATCTGTTGATCCAGCTAAAGTTGAGGCCATAAGAAACTGCGAACCGCCTCAATCAGCTACAGAATTCAGGAGTTTTCTTGGATTGGCGGGTTACTATAGGAGATTTATAAAGGACTTCTCAAAGATTGCAGTTCCTTTGACTGCACTAACAAAGAAGAATGCACCGTTCGTATGGGAAACTGTGCAGCAAGAAGCATTTAAGATATTGAAAAAGACGCTAAGTGAAGCACCGATACTTGCCCTACCAGAGGGTAATGAAGATTTTGTAGTATACACTGACGCATCGAGATTGGGATTAGGCGCTTACTGATGCAACGTGGAAAGGTTATAGCATATGCTTCAAGACAGTTGAAGCAGCATGATAAGAATTATTCGACTCATGATTTGGAGTTAACCGCAGTTACATTTGCTTTGAAATTATGGAGGCACTATCTGTACGAGACTAAGTGTCAATTATACACGGACCATAAGAGTTTAAAGTACATCTTTAGTCAGAAGGAGCTCAATATGATGACAGAGACGATCTATGGAACTTATAAAGGATTATGATTGCGAAATCCTTTATCACCCCGGAAAGGCTAATGTGGTAGTCGATGCTTTGAGTCGCAAAGCTTATGCTAAGGACTGATGCTACATGATGACGTCTACTATTATAAATGATGTTAAGGCCGCTCAGGAAGAAGCCTTGAAAGATGAAAATGTTGGTGCTGAGGATATAGGAGTGCAGATTAAGATTATGGAAACTAGTGAATCAGGACTGAAAGGGGTATATGGAAGGATCTGAGTGCCGAAATTTGGTGGCATGAGACAGGTGATCATTGAAGAGGCACATCAATCCAAGTTTTCTGTACATCCCGGAAGCACAAAGATGTACAATGAGTTAAAAGCGGATTTCTGGTGGCCGGGATTGAAGAAGGACATAGGCCAGTATGTTGAAAGATGTAGGACTTGCCGGCTTGTGAAAGCCGAACACCAGCAACCATATGGCAGTCTACAACTGTAGGTCCCGAGAGGTTCCCAAAGTATATAGCTTTAAGCTGTAGAGGGGGGGTGAATACAACAATTTAAAAACTACAGACTATTTTCTCAATGTTTGTATGTATTATCAACAAATTGTTAATTACAAACAAGCTTGAATGCGGAAAGGTTCAAGCTGAGATGACAGATACAACAGTATGTTCACTAGTCTAATACAAACTCAAACTAGCTTACAATGAATACACTCACTAAGAAGCACTCACTGTGTTTACAAGACTCAGACATACAGCTTATGTAGAACAGCTTAGACACAGAGAAACTGTTTTACATAAGCAGGCTTGCATGCATGAAAAACACACTTTCACGTTCACTCTTGGTTTCAGCACTTAGCTTTTTCTTGGCTTAATCTTTCTGACCTTAGAAGCTTCCTTTTATACCCACTCAGAGGATCTAAGAGAAACATTTTCATTGGACTGAATGAAAAAGGAAAAAGTCTTGTTTGAAAAGACAACATAACTTTTCTGCACTTTTCTGAAAAGCAGACTTGTCTTCACATGTGTAGAACTTTTGTCTTTTCACTTTGTCTACTGTTGCATTGCCTTTAACCAAATAAGGAATGTCAACTTTGCGTCTTTCTTCCTTGTAAAGGCCTATTTTGATATAAGAAAAAGGTCTGTCACCCTTTTTCAAATAACCTTTTGTCTTCATGTAACAGAACAGCTTGGGCAGGCTGAGCAGTTCTGATTTCCACTTTGTCTTCGAATTTGTAAACTGATCTTGTAGCCAAAAACAATACATGAGGACTTGGAAACACATTCCATAAAGTGTTTAGCCTGTTCACAAAGAACAGGTTCTGTTCACAAAGAACAGAACACTTGTAAGATGCCCAAGCTGCTCACCAGTGTAGAGCAGCGTAGACAGTTTATGTCCAGCCTGTTCAGCAAACAGAACAGCTTGGACAAACTGTCTTAGTTGCAACACATGTAACATATAGAACAGCTTTGGACTGATATTGCAAATCACTTTTTAGGTATTATTAAGGCATAAACAGGCCTTAACTTTTACCCATCAAGTGCATCAACAGGTTTGATTAATAATCTCCCCCTCAGATGCAGAACAGGTTTGACTGAGGCCTTTTTGTGCCTAACAACAACCGCTTCCCATTCTGGAATGGAAGTGGGAGCACATAACTATGGATTTTGTTACAAAACTGCCGAAGACTAGACGTCAACACGATACAGTCTGGGTAATAGTGGATAGACTGACTAAGTCGGCACACTTTATTCCGATAAGAGAGAGTTATTCTTTGGAGAAGTTGGCTCAGATTTACATGGACGAGATCGTTTCTAGGCATGGAGTGCCTAAGTCCATAGTATCGGATCGAGATAGTCGATTTACTTCGAACTTCTGGTCGGCTTTGCAGGAAGGACTAGGTACAAGGATTGCTATGAGTACGGCTTATCGTCCGCAAACCGATGGCCAAAGTGAAAGAACTATCCTCACCTTGGAGGATATGATGAGAGCGTGTATACTAGACCTCGGTGGCAATTGGGATGATCATCTGCCACTAATAGAGTTTTCGTATAACAACAGTTATCACGCAACAATAAAGAAGGCGCCGTTTGAGGCTTTATATGGGAGAAGGTGTAGGACTCCTACTTGTTGGAGAGAAACTGGTGAAACACTGATTGTTGGGCCAGCATTGCTTCAAGAAACAAACGAGAAGATACAGTTGATTAGACAGAACATGAAGGCGGCCCAGGATCGTCAGAAAAGTTATTACGATAGGAGGCACAAACCAATCAACTTTGAAATAAATGATTGGGTATATCTGAAAGTATCACCTATGAGAGCTGTTACTCGTTTCGTAAAGAGAGGAAAGTTGGCTCCGAGATTCGTCGGACCATTCCGGATTGTCGAAAAAGTCGGAAACTAGTCTTATCGCTTAGAGTTTCCTGAAGAAATGTCGGGCATACACCCGGTGTTCCATGTGGGGAACCTTAGAAAATCATTTACTACCGGCAACAAGGATTGGGCCGATCACACTGAGCTGCAAGTTGATGAAAGGCTCCGGTATATTGAAGAGCTGGAATGTGTTTTAGATACTAAGGTAAAGAAATTAAGAAGCAAAGAGATAGAGACGGTGCTTGTACGTTGGAAGCATCATAAGGGAGCCAATCATACATGGGTGACGAAAGCTGACATGTTAATGAAATATCCGCAGCTGTTTGAAGTCAAATAACTTCGAGGACGAAGTTTGAGCGTGGTGGATCCCATACTGTAACATCCGATGTTAAAATTACGGTATTTGAGGTTTATTAGTTTAAAATTTGTAATTTAAGTTGGATTGTATTTTTATCAAAGTTGGTTGTTATTTTAAGAAACTATGAAGTTTGAGAATTATTAATTATTATTATTATGGAGTATATGATTCATAATTGTTAGTGATGATAAAACTAAGAATAAATCAGTATTTTATGAAACCGGATAAGTTAAGGGGTGAAATGTGCAAAATGATGAAAATAAGAATAAAAAGGCCAAAAGCCTTTCATTTTCACACCTCTTTCCCTCTCTAGAACTCTCTCTCTACTTTCTCTCTACCTTCTCTCTAGATTTCCTCTCGAACCGACCGACCGATTATCGAGTTCTATACGTCATCGGAAAGATCTCGGAGAATACTAAGAGAATCTACTAATATACGTGCAATTTCATACGAATTTGAGGTAAGAATCGACCTTTTAAGCTGTTATATTTTCGGTCTTAAGATAAGAAATTCGAAGTTATCATTTCCGAAAAGAAATAATATTGGTTAAAGTTTATTTACGCACCCACTGTGAGTACAGTAGATTTCGCATGTTTATATCTGTTTTATGATAGCGTTTGCCTGCTGAGACGTGTTGCTTCAATTGTTATTTGGAACTCTACTAACTTGCGTAGATTTAGATGCACATTCATATCTGTTGCATGTCCGTTCGTTTGTTGTGCATATAGTGATGGACCGGTGGGTCGCATCAATTACTCCGATGTTACTGCGCTATATGACCCGGAGCTGATCCCTCCGAGGTTCTGGTAGGCAGTATGTCATCCCCGATCGTACGTTTGTCTCAGATGGTATGTTTTATGCCGAGCTTTGGGCTCGAAGGAGCTGCGGCTCTGGTTCCGTACTTGGTGTACGAAGAGGGTATACGATGTTTGTCATCGGTGTTACTCTTGGGGCTTCATAAAGATTTATAAAATGCGTAATCTGTGTATTCACTAAGCATTCTCTTATTCCTCAGTTGTTTACTTTTTACTGGAAAAGGGAAGTCTGCTGCTGGACCTTCTAGTTAGGTTGTTGTGAAGTTCTTGGAAGATATCTACTACTCAATCGGTAATTGTGCTTTGGGACAATGTTGTAATATATTCTGAATGTTGTAATATTGAATTGGGTATGTAGACTTAGATTTGGTACCTTGTAGCACCGTAGGGTGTTTGACACTGTTGCATTACTTTATTTGTGTATTTTTATGCTTCCGCACTTTAATTAGGCTTTCAGATCATTATGTAAATTATGTTTGGTGATTAATCCTGAGTGTTATGTAATTGTGGTTGAATGTGGCAAGGGTGTCACAATAACGGTTTACCGTTTTTTGATAAAAAAAATTAAAATCAAAATGGTTCGTCATTAAAATCAAGATGGTTATCGTTGTTTAAAAAAAAAATAAAAAATCATAATGGTTCATCGTTTTTTAATCAAAAAAATTAAAATAAAATGATTCATTATAATGGTTCATCGTTTTTTGATTAAACAACGATAAAAAAATTTATGAACCACTCCAATATTGTTTTTTTTTTTATCAAATAAACGATGAACCATTTCGATAATTTTTTGATCAAAAAATGATGAACCATTATGATTTTTGATTTTTTAAACAACGATAACCATCTGGTATTAAATTCTTTTTATCAAAATACAATGCCGAACCATTTTGATTTTAATTTTTTTGATCAAAAAACGGTAATCCGTTATGATTTTTGATTTTTTTCAAACAAAAGAAACATTTTGATTTTTAATTAAACATAGATAAAAAATCAATACAATTTCAATTTTTTCAATAAAAACAACAAACCATTTGGAATTTAATTTATTTGACTAAAAAGCAACGAACCATTCCAATTCTTGAGTTTTTCAAACAATTTATAATTAGAAAATTTTATTAAGGATTTGCAATGAAGTAACTACGAAGCATTTTGATTATAATCTTTTCCAAACGAAAAAAGCTTCAATATTTTGAATGGAGAAAAAAAATAAATCATTTCGATTTTAGTTCCGAACGAAAAAAACTACAACTAGTTTTTATTTTATTTTTCTTAAATGAAAAAAATAATTGAAAAAAATGAACCTAATATATCATATAATAATCTTCAATAAATAATTATATTAATATATAAATAAACAACATTAATAATAACAATAAACATACAAATAAAAATTAATGATTAAAACAAAAGGAATAAAAAAATAAAATGTTATATTTGGATAATTAAATTACAAAAAAGAAAGAAATGATAAATATATATGAAAAGTATGAAAATTTCATAAGTGGTCCCTGAAAGTTTTGAATATTACATAAATGGTATATGAAAGTCAAAAAGACAAAAATGCCCCTGAACTAACGGCTCAAGTTAACGGCCGTTAGTTTTAGGGACCAAAGTGTTACAACTTTTCGATTTTAGGGACTTCTGGTGTAAAAAAATTCTTTCAGGGACTAAAACCGTAATTTCATATAGACCACAGGGACCATTTATGTAATTTAGTCTAATAATAATAATAATAATAATAATAATAATAATAATAATAATAATAATAATAATAATAATAATAATAATAATTATTATTATTATTATTATTATTATTATTATTATTATTATTATTATTATTATTATTATTATTATTATTATTATTATTATTATTATTATTATTATTATTATTATTATTATTATTATGCAAGTGTGAGGTTGCAGGTTCGATTCCCGCCGAATGCAAGTTTGGATTTAGGTGGTAAAAAGTAACATCTGAAGTCCTCCATTGAGGCAAATGGGTAGATCAGGAGTAGGAGTAGGTTAGTTTGTCGTTCAAAAAAAAAATAACTGTATATTTTCTTTTCTTTTTTTCTTTACAAATTGATACATATTGCATGGATTAAGGATGCGTTTAATTCACAGATTTTTCTTTGGCATTTGCTTTATGTTGAATGATTTGCATTATGCAGCAATTTTATTTGTCAGTATTTTGTCAACGAAAAAAGCGAAACCATTTACATTTAAAGATAGATGACCAACTTGAAGCTCTTAAGTCAATATAAACATAATAGCCTGTTTCACCAACAAATCAAGAGATTCCGAAGGATATCATTTTCCATATTAGTTTCATTTTAACTTTACTTAATCACAAATAATCTTATATATTAGTTTCATTTTAACTTTACTTAATCACAAATAATCTTATTGGAGAAGTTTCGAAATCATTAGTCATTTCATTGCATCTTCTAAACTTAAAGATTCTCTAACACTGAACATAAATAACTACAAACAAAATGTCATTTAGTGACACACGAAAAGTGTCACTATAGGTGTCAAATATTTTCACATACACAACAAAAAGAGTGAGTAAAAGTGGAGTGTGTATAGAGATCTATAGTGACTGAAAATGTGTGTTAGTATAGACTTCAAGTATTTTTGTGACAGATTATTAGTGTCACTATTTAAAAAAAGTGTGGGTAAAAGTAAAAGATTGATCCATACTTACTTTTTTTTAGTGACACTAAAAGTATGATATAATGACTCTTTTTTATGTGTCACTAAAAGTGTGTATTATTAAATGTCACTTTTTTGGTAGTGAAAAGTTTATAATTATACGAACATACACAAGCAAAGACATCCCAAACATCCGCATCTAGATGGGCTCGGAGCGCAATATAGATTGCAAATTGAAGGTTGTAAATGTAATGAACATGAAACTACAGTATCACTTGCAATCTATACAAAAATGTGGGATAAGCCACAAATAACTATCAGAACGTAGAGGAATAAATAAGTGCTTTGATAAACGAGAGTTAAAAAACACAATTTTCTCCCAACATTATAAGGGTTTAGAAAAAACCAGGATACTTTTATATTTTTATCGGTTAAGTCTTTCTGTTGTTTTTTTCACACTTTGATCCCGATACTTTTTCTCTTTTATTCACTTTGGTCCATTTACTTGAGACGGACAACCCAATCCAATAAAATTGTTAAAGTATAATGATTGTTTTATGGGTTTATTATGAAGAAAACCAACATGGTTTTACGGTTTTTGTGTTTTCGTCTCTCAATGTTATTTTTTTCAGAAAAGTTCTCAAGTTAATTTTTTTTTGTTTTCCTGAAATTTGACTATTGGAACCCGATTAGTAAACTGAGTTTTAAAAAAAATTAAAAAACCGGGTTCTCATAGCCAATTTTCAGTAAACCAAAAAGAAAAGAAAAATACTAGAGTGTCCAAACCAATAAAACATGAAAGTATGTTGGTTTTTTCAATATAAACCAGATATTAGTTTTGTGTGTGTTTCAAGCTTGTGAGCTCATTGGGTAACTGATAAAGAAGCACGGGTCTATAATAAACCCAAGGGTTATAAAATCAAACCTTATTAATTTTCACAAAACATATATGTACGTATAAGATGCCATGAAGCCATGAATAGGTGCAAAAATGAAACAATGTTCGATTATAAAACAATAAGAATATTAAAACCGCTAGAAATAAAAATTTTCATGCAAAATCAAACTACTTGCAGAGTATGTTCATGTTCACTTTATAAACGTCAAGTGTGTCGGAAGTAGGGGTGTTCATAAAAATCCGAATCCGAAATAAAAATCTGATCTAAAACTATCCAAAAATCGGATATTCGAAATTTCTGATTCGAATAGTAAAATTCCAAATTTTCGGATATCCGAAATATCCGAAAATCCAATTTTTTTTATTTAAAATTTATGTATCTTTAGTATTGATTATTTACATAATATTGAGTGTTTATTATTATCTAATGTATATTTTTTAGTTTTATCTTGATATTATAAATTTATTAATTAATATTTTATATATTTTAGTTTTTTTAATCTTTTTTAGTCATTTTGAGTAAAATAATTCTGTATACATTTAGTTTGTGATATATATATCTTTAATATGTATTAGATATATAAATTTGTATTTTAGATATTTATATATTTGATTTAATTTAAAAGTATGAATTTTCGGATAATCATATATCCGAATCCGAAAATCCGAAATTTTGGATTCGGATAGCAAAATCACTATCCTAAATTTCAGATATCCGATTTTGGACAACCATAGTCGGAAGAGTTTAAAGTTTTAGTTGAAAGGGAAAAAAAAAAGGAGAACAAAACATGATTTCACTTGGTTTCTAAAACTCTCAGTCAACATGATTTGTCATAGAACAATCTATTAGGGGTTTTTGGGTTACTTCTCTAAAATGGCATTTGAACTTTGAAGGCCAAAAAGTGCATGATCATGTTTTGAAAACACAATAGGGAAAATGGCATGTAATAGTTGTGAACTTTCGACTTTGTACCGATTTATGTAGTGAACTTTTTTTTGTGCACATTTGGTAGTCAAAGTTTCAATTTTGTTCCAATTTGGTAGTTGGTCGACCTGGTAACCGGTTTCATCCGGTTGCAATGCCTACGTGGACCATTTTTAAATGACGTGTCAACCCGTTTTGATATTCTACCCGGTTTTACCTACGTGGCGGATCCGTTTTATAATATTACCCGGTTTATGCCCGGTTATAACCCAACCCGGTTCCTTAATTTCTAAACGTCGCCCAACCCGGTTCCTTTCTTACATCGCCCCAACCCGATTCCTTCACAGCTCGTTCTTCTTCAGCAGGGTTTAGGGCGAAAATTAAGTTGTAATACACTCATAATCGAAGAACGAGATGTGAAGGAATCGGGTTGGGGCGATGTAAGAAAGGAACCGGGTTGGGCGAAGTTTAGAAATTAAGGAACCGGGTTGGGTTATAACCGGGTATAAACTGGGTAATATTATAAAACGGATCCGCCACGTAGGTAAAACCGGGTAAAATATCAAAACGGGTTGACACGTCATTTAAAAATGGTCCACGTAGGCATTGTAACCGGATGAAACCGGTTACCAGGTCGACCAACTACCAAATTGGAACAAAATTGAAACTTTGACTACCAAATGTGCACAAAAAAAAGTTCACTACATAAATCGGTACAAAGCCGAAAGTTCACAGCTATTACATGCCATTTTCCCAACACAATAATACCAAACACTTCGGATGCATTTGTGAAACTCATAAACTAATAGGCAGCTCACAATCCCAAACATTAGTATATCTTTAAGATTAAGTAGCAGTAATTTTTATTTTGAAACTAACACCATGACATAACTTAATAAAGCATCAATATACAAATTAGATACATCTTGAAAACAATCACCACTCTGCCCAGTTTTCGGCTTTCAAATGACTTCAATGCAAGCCTTTTCGGGGTTTTCATTTCTCCTCATTCAGGGTTTCGGTCCATAAATGGCAGCAATCACCTTCGTATCACCTAATTCCAGATAAAAAAACATCAGGTAATACAAACAACAGGAGTTAAAGAAAGAACAACCAGAAGATACTTCCACTCCACGAAGAAATTATCTAGGTAACTCAGTAGATGCTTTTATCAAATATCGTCAATTGAATCAATAACATTAACCGTTAAGACTTAAGGGTAGCTTTAGTACGATGATGGGATGTGGAGAATGGAATCGTTAAGGTTTACAAGACTTTTAGCAAATGATAATGACACATAAATACTTAAATAGAGATTGACACAAAAAATAAAAGAAAAAAAATAAATTTCTCTCTTTCCATGTTTATGATTTTCTCCATTTTGATAACGAAATGAGAGAAATGAATTAATTCTCCATTTCTTTATATTTAGAATTAAGACTCAAGTCACTTGATACAAAACTTGTAAACCTCACGTGATTCTATTTTCACAATTCCATTGTACCAAACATACCCTAAAACAAAAGATATTTACAATTAGACATATAAATGTAAATGAGTGCCTCTAAAGATTTTAGAAACCAAACTCAATTCCAATGTCTCATTTCTAAGAAAATTTTCAACAAAACCGCCAAATTGTTTATTGTAATGGATGTACATTATTGATCGTATCGAATTTGATTTACCAGATTTCCCCATTTTATCGTCGATGAATAGTCAAATACTTTTATAAGACCACAATCACAATAGAATTATGTTTTGATGCAGGAATATTCTAATGACTTTGGCTATTTGAACCTCTCTATGTGTTATTTATACCTTATCCTATGATTTAGAATTGGGTAAGAAGGGCTTAAAGTGAGAAAACAAGAGGAACAATCACATCATGCCATGTGGCATTCCTTTCTAAAATGCAGTCAATGGTATACTAGTCATTAATTAAAATGTTTTCAATTTAAATCGTAATTAAAATTAAATAATTAAGGAAATCAGTTGAATAATTCAATTATCGAACAACATCATTCCTATAATCATGTAACAACAGTTATGGCCAATATTCTGTAATCTTTTATGAAATTCTTTCAATCTATACTATATAAAATAAGAAAACTACTTGGTGTTTCTGGACCATTGGATGGAAAGAAATTAATGGTCCAGATTAATGACAACTCATAATTATTTATGAAGTGTCTCTTATACCCTTAATTAAAATAATAATTATACCTATGCCATTTTATCTTTCTTTCCAAATTAAATCAATAATTAAAAAATATATAAATAACTTTTTATCTTTCTTTCCTAATTTATCTCCTTACATTAATCACTTCAATTTATTATATTAAAAGCAATTAACCAATAGGTTGATAATAACTAAACATACATATTGTCTTTAAAATTCGAAACATGCATATAATAATTGTAATAATTTTGTATAATTTATATCTTAAAACAAAGATTTATTTATTAATGTAACATAACTTTTTTAGTTAAATCATATTAAGTATAAAATGTTGACAAATTAGATACAATTATTCCTTCATATATTTCATATGTTTTCATTCATAAATATTCTACAAAAGTTGATTTTAAAATTTAAACTAATTTATAGAATTTAAAATCTACTTTTATTCTTAGAATTTTCTATTATTATTACTTATTAGTAGCAATTATAAGAAATTATTAATTCTTTTTATCAATTCTAAAAAATCTGAATGAAAATAATTGATATAAATAGTACACTTAATAATCTAGCTAATCTATATTTCTATAATAGATACTAATAAAAGAGTAATTTTACTCTTTTCTTGTGAAGTTACGTGTCATCAGTATGAATCGATACATGACATTTATGGGTTTTAAAAATAATAAAGAAATTTAATTGAATATCCAAATCTAATATAATCTACTTTTAAATATAAATGAAATCAAACAAAATCTAATACTCTACTAACTTATTAATTATAATATAATATAATAAAAGTTTAAAAAATATAAGCAAATAATTACTATTCATATATATTTATATAGTTTTGTTTAAAAAAATATTATTTATATCTTTACCTTTTAATTTATTATATTATATGATTTATATATATATATATATATATATATATATATATATATATATATATATATATTAAAAATATCCGCATAATACGCGGGTAATAAACTAGTTTTGAATTATTACGGAATAAATTTGTTCATCAAATTCTTGTGACTGAAACTAATCATATACACAAATAGCGATATCAAATGCATCAGTATCAACCGTCAATATGAACGATGTTATTGACGATAAAAACGTTTTTATTGATGATGATACTTCGAACGGTGATACAAACGGCAGTAATCAAAGTGAAGATGATGTATCAAATGTATATCATCTTAAAGATGTTGTAGATGGTAACGAAGGAAATAAAAGCATGCACCTCGATGAAGACGATGATACTTACCATTCCAACACCGATACTAGTTTTTTCTTGTTATTGATATATTCGATAAACTTAGTTGTGATATATATTCATGAAGTTTGTTATTTTATATATCAATGTAATATAACTGTTGAATAATATCGTATTCATGTAGTATGTGTAAGGATTTTGCTTGTCACACACACACACACACACACGACACACAACATAAAATAAAACGAGAACACCACGATATTAATTACGTGGTTCGGTCGATGCTCTGACCTACGTCCACGGGGGCAACTAGCGTTTTCTTATTATGAGGTGATAAAGAATAATTACAAAGTACATGGGATTATATAGAACATAATTAGGCAACGTTTCCTAATTAACTATATAATAACTTCCTATGAATACTAGGGTCGGCTGCCCTTTTCTATGGAAGCCAACACCACAACAATCTTCCACTTGGAGGCTTCGAAACTCGAATATCTGCGCTCTACTGTACTTCTTGTGAAAAAATTCACCAACTTTAAACCCCCTAGTTGCCACCTGCCTTCTCATCACTACTCCTGAAGGCCAGCTGAAGTTGCACAGAACTTCAGCTTATCCAGCATTACAGATTTTGTGAACATATCTGCTGGATTCTTTGTACCAAGGATCTTCTTCACTGAAAGCGTCTCATCACTTACCAAATCTCTAATGAAGTGATACTTCATCTGAATGTGTTTTGTTCTGCTGTGAAATACTGGATTCTTTGCGAGATGAGCTGCACTCTGGTTATCGCAATGGAGGACATAGTCCTTTTAAGTTATACCCAACTCTAAGAGAAAGTTCTTTAACCAAATCAGCTCCTTGCCAGCTTCTGATATGGCCATATATTCTGCTTCATTGGTTGAAAGAGCAACATCTTTTGTAATCGGGACATCTAACTGATAGCTATACCCCCAATAGTAAACACATAACCCGTAGTGCTTTTTCCCGTATCTACACAACCTCCCAAATCTGCATCAGAATAACCTTCTAAGATTACCTTCTTTCTGCTAAAACATAGAGCAAACTTAGAGGTGCCTTTCAAATAGCGTAGCAGCCACTTAACCCCTTCCTAGTGCTCCTTCCTTAGATTTGACATAAACCTGTTGACCACTCCCACTGGGTCAGCAATATCAACTCTCGTGCAAACCATTGCATACATCAGCCTGCCAACTGCTGAGGCATAAAGAACCTTGGCCATTTCTACTTTGTCTTTGTCAGTCTTTGGAGATTACTTCTTTGAGAGTTTCATGTGACTAGCTAGAGGCGTATTTCTGGGCTTTGCATCTGACATACTGAATATTTCTAGGTTTTTCCCAACATATTTCTCCTACGATAGCTTCAAAATACCAGCAGCTCTGTCTCGAATTATGCTCATTCCCATAATTTGTCTGGCAGCTCCCAAATCCTTCATTTTGAATTCTTCAGATAAATGACTCTTTAGTCTTTTGATTTCTTCCATGTCAGACCCGGCTACCAACATATCGTCAACATATAATAGAAGAATGATATATAAAGACTTAAACATCTTCAAATAGAAGCAATGATCCGTACCACATCTTTTGTACACGTTATTCTGCATGAATTCATCAAACTTTAAGTATCACTGCCTTGGAGCTTGCTTCATGCCATAAAGAATCTTCTGCAGTTTGCAAACCAAATTTTCTTTGCAAGTCATCAGAAAACCTTCTTGTTGTGCCATGTAGATGTCTTTATTCAGCCTTCCGTGTAAGAAAGCTGTCTTAACGTCAAGTTGCTCCAAGTGTAGATCTTCTTCAGCTACAATACTAAGGATTGTTCTGATTGTGGTCATCTTCACAACCGGTGAAAAGATCTCGTTGTAATCGACTCCCTCTTTCTGTTGGAATCCCTTAACCACCAATCTAGCATTGTAACTCTTGCTACCATCAACCTCACCTTTGACCCTGAAAACCCATTTGTTTTCCAATGCTTTCTTACCAGCCGGTCGTTTTTACCAAAGACCAAGTCTTGTTTTTTTCAAGAGACCTCATTTCTTCATCCATGGCTTTCTTTCACTGAGTAGAGTCTTTTAGGTTTGTAGCTTCTGAATAACATTAAGGCTTACCGTTGTCGTTAAATAGAAGATAGTTCACTGAAGGAGAAATCTTTGTGTCGCTTTGTAACTCTGGTAGATCTTCTTACCCAGTTTTCAGTGTCAGTAGCTTCACTTTTTGCGCTCCTACTATTCTCAATATTCTCATTGTTTTCAGATCCTTCAGGTTCATATGAACTCCCACTGCCTTGAGAATT
This sequence comes from Centrapalus pauciflorus, assembly GCA_020465985.1. Classification (NCBI taxonomy): domain Eukaryota; kingdom Viridiplantae; phylum Streptophyta; class Magnoliopsida; order Asterales; family Asteraceae; genus Centrapalus; species Centrapalus pauciflorus. The sequence goes on from JAANYP010006640.1 coordinate 112,183, forward strand.
TTCTTTTGATTCAGAAATGCTAACATGCCTGGCAATGTCTTCTTCAGAAATTTTCATCATAGACGACTTCATCAGGTTTCTTATCCTTGTTTGAAGTAGCTGCAAGTTCATGTTTGTAAAGAGCCTTTTCATTAAATGTTACGTCCCTGCTTCTGATAACCCTTTTGTTGTGATTATCCCAGAAGCGATAACCCATATCATCCAAACCATAAGCAATAAAGATACATTTCATTGCCTTCGCCTTAAGCTTGTCTTTATCTGCATATTTGATCTTGACATAAGAAACACAACCAAATACTTTCAAGTGTAGAGATACCTCTCGACCTTGCCATTCTCCTTCAGGAATCTTGAAACCAAGAGGGACTGACGGTCCACGATTAATAAGATAAGTTGCGGTGTTAACTGAATCAGCCCAGAATATTTTCGGTAAGCTTGCATGTAATCTCATGCTCTTTACCCTTTCATTGAGAGTTATGTTCATTCTTTACGCAACCCGTTCTGCTGAGGTGTTTCAGGAACCGTATTCAACATTCTGATTCCATGCTCGACACAATAATCAATGAACTCTTTGCTACTTTACTCACCCCCATTATCTGACTTCAAGCATTTAACCTTCAGACTTGTTTCATTTTCAACTGCAGCCTTCCACTTCTTAAAGGTGCTGAAAACCTTAGATTTGCATTTGAGAAAATAAACCCACACTTTTCTGGTGGAATCATCAATGAAAGTAACATAATATCAAGAACCTCCTACTGAAGAAACTGAAGTAGGACCGTAGACGTCAAAATGAATCAGCTCCAACTTTCTGGCCTTGGGTAGTTGACCCATCTTTGCAAATTAAACTTTCTTTTGCTTACCTAGGACACATGGTTCACAAAAGTCAGTAATAACACCTTTCAAGTTCGGGATTGTACATTTTGAAGCTAACATCTTCATTCCCTTCTCACTCATATGCCCCAATCTTTGGTGCCATAGAGTAGACGCCTCTGATTCTTCAACTGCTGCATTTGCTTCACTATCAGAAATCTCAGCCATGTACATCGTTCCTTGTTTCCTTCCGTGAGTGACAACAAGATTCCCTTTCGTAACTTTCCACTGGTGGTCACCAAAACTCACACGATGGCCTTCATCATCTAGTTGTCCCATAGAATTCAACATCCTCTTTAAACCCGGAATGTACTTAACGTTCTTAAAGTCCAGTTCATTCCCAAAGGAGTCTTTAGAGTCACGTCCCCAACACCAGTGATGTTAAGTGTCTTATTATCAGCTAACCTTACCTTGCCATCATAGTGCCGAAAATTCTGCATTACTTCGTTGCAATGGCTTGCGTGAAATGAAGCACCCAAATCCATAACCCAAGATTCAATCGGACACTCCACACAACAAATCAGTGCATCATCAAACTCAGCTGCAACATTTACCTCCTTTTTGCCTTTGTCTATATCTAGTTTAGTACACTGACTTCCAAAATGACCAACCTCTTTACAGTTCCAACGGGTGATGTCTTTTTTAGGTCTGGACTGACTTCTTCTTTTTGGACTTTGATCGACCTCTGTTGTTACCCCCTTATGTTGTTTTCTGCCCCTTTCTTCAATACTCAGCAAGTTGCTTGAACCTCTGCTCGAACCTTCCCCATTATTTCTTTTGCGGATACAAGATTAAATCTCGAATGCCTTCGAAAGTGAGCTTAGTTTTTCCCGAAGAACTACTAATAGCTGTGACCGTTCCAGGCTAACTCTTTACCAGAGAAGACAATAACAGCAACGCCTGAATCTCATCATCAAATTTAATGTCAACTGATACAAGCCTTGAGAGTATCATATTAAACTCGTTCACATGATTAGTCACTGACATTCCTTCCTTCATCTTCGTGTTTACCAACAGTCTGATCAAGAACACTTTGTTAGAAGCTGACGGTTTCTCATACATGTTGGACAGTGCTTTAATCAGCCGAAAAGTCGTTTTTACATTCACGATGTTGTACGCGACATTCCTAGCCAATGATAAGCTGACAACGCCAAGGGCTTGACGATCCAACAAATCCCAATCAGCTTGTGCCATAGCCTCTGGTTTAATACCACTCAACGGTTCATGCAACTTCTTTTGGTAAAGATAATCCTTGATTTGCATTTTCCAGATTCCAAAATCATGCCTCTCAAATTTATCGATCTTAACTTTTCCATCCTCAGCCATCGTTTCAAATGAATATGTTTAACTAATCGAAACAAGATTGAAAAGTAGTGTTAAAACACAACAATGGCTCGTTGACTGAACTTGACGACTGTTCTATTGAACACTACCGTTAGCAATAAATCTTAAAAAGTAGAAAAAACGAAGTTTGAAACGAGTGTGCCTGATTTTAATGTCGAACGAATCTGACCGAAAAATTTACCAAAGAACCAACTCCAAAACCAGCAACAAAACCAACCCTAATTGCTAGGGTTTTGACGCAACAACAGCAAACAACCCTAAAATTAGGGTTTCTGTGCAAAAAAGAAAGCTTCTGGCCGCTAGGGTTCAGACAACCAGCGGCGGTGGTTGCGACGACAGCTTGCTTGGGTTTTCACTTAGGGTTTCTGGGTTAGGGTTTCAGGCAGCGACGACAGCTAGGGTTTCTGGACGGCGGCGACTAAGGTTTCTGGGCGGTGGCTATCTAGGAGGTCGCGGTCGACGACGGCAATCAGATGACGACGATGGTGGTTGGGGCTGTTGGTGTAACTGACCTGAGCTCTGATACCAGTTGTAAGGATTTTGATCGTCACACACACAACACACAACGTAAAATAAAACGAGAACACAACGATATTATGTGGTTCGGTCGATGCTCTGACCTACGTCCACGGGGGCAACTAGAACATAATTAGACAATGTTTCCTAATTAACTATATGACATTTTCTCATTTCTTCTATCTTTTTCTCATCATAAAACATTCTCACCCAATCCATATCCCCATCCTATAATATCATACTCACATGACTTTTATTTTTATTATTTTTAATGTATTAAAATAATGGTTATAGATATTAAAACTTGACAAATGTCAAACCTATTCCATAAAAAGGGTTCAAATAGCATATAATGTGTCGATGTTCTGACATATCAATCCTTGTCTAGGTGCCACCCTATTGGGCCATTAAGTTTGTGTATACGATAGGTTAGAAACACATGTAATTATCATTATATGTTCCTATATCATTCACTCTATAATATATACACAAAAAGATTATTCCACATGTATATTATGGAATCAGAGACATTAGGACGTTGTTTGTTTTTTAAAATGTTACACGTAAAAGACATTTTTTTTTCAAATCAGCAGATATCTTCGATATAAACATAGTCTATTTCACAAACAAATTAAGAGATTCTGAAGGATATCATTTTCCATAAAAGTTTCGAAATCATTAGTCATTTGTTCACCATCCATTGCATCATCTAAACTTAAAGATTCTCTGAACACAAATATAGCAAAAGTTTATAACTATACAAACGTACACAAGCAAAGACATCCCAAACATCGGCATCTAGGCTTGCTCGGAGAGCAATATAGATTGCAAGTGTTATATGCCCATGTAACAATTGAAGATTGCAAATGTAATGAACATGCAACTAAAGTATGTTATATACACAAATGGTGACGATAAGCCACAAATAACTATCACTATGTAGAGGGATAAACAAGTGTTTTGATAAATGAGAGTTAAAAAACACAATTTTCTCCTAATATTAACAGGGTTTAGAGAAAAACCAGCAGACGTTATATATTTTTATCGGTTTAGTCCCTCTGTTGTTTTTTTCACACTTTGATCCTGATACTTTTTTTCTTTTATTCACTTTGGTCCATTTATTTGAGACGGACGACCCAAACCGACAAAATTGTGAAAGTATAATGGTTGTTTTATGGGTTTATTAAGAAAGAAACCAATATATTTTCACGGTTTTGTGTTCTCGTCCCTTCATGTTATTTTTTCCAGAAAAGTTCTCAAGTTATATTTTTTTCCCTGGTGTTGTGAAATTTGACTATTAGAGCCGGTTATAATTAGTGAACCGGGTTTTTAAAAACTGAAAAAATTGGTTCTAATAGCCAAATTTCACTAAACCAAAAAGGAAAAATTAACTTAAGAATTTTTTTAGTAAAAACATAAAATGGAGGAACAAAACGCAAAAAAACCTGAAAGCATGTTTTTTTTTTCATAATAAACCCTTGTTTTATAATACATATAAACATAAAAACCAACAAATATTCACATTTTGTTCAATTGGTTTATTTTTTTGTTTTGATTTTAACTTTATTTATTTGCTTTGATATTAAATTTGTTTATATGTTTTGATATTATTCTTTATATTAGCTTTGTGTGATAAATTAAAAAATTTGGTTCTAATCGGTCCAATACTGAACTGGTGCCGAAATTCTATAATCAGTTCGGTATTCGGTATTAAAATTATGCCTCAAAAAATTCAGTATCACCCGGTTCGGTACCGATAGAGGACCGATCACACCCCTAAAACAAAGTGCATTCAAAAGAGAATTTTGATTTTGGATATAATTATGTAGGTTCAATGAGTCATTGGATGATTAATTAGTTATATCTAAGTCAAGAGGGACTAGAGCGTGATTCATGATATTACTGGGACCGTACTATGATACGATGATAGTTAATTTTTCATCAAATTATATATTAGTTATCAGAATATAGTTATTATAAGATTAGTTATTATTATTAGATAATTATAATTAGAAGTGGAATTATCCTTTTATTAAATTCTGGAGATTATTAAAGAAATTAGACGGATAAGGGAGGAGGCTTAAAGGATAAGATTAACCAACAAAACTTAACCTCGCTTCCCCTCTTTATAGTGGAAGAACCCCGTACAGTTTTAGGGTGTTCCGCCAAGGAACACACACACACTCACTCTCTCTCTCTCTCTCAAGTTTCGTTTTGGGCCTTTTAGCATCGAAACACTTCACAAGTCGAGAACTAGCATTGAAGTTCAAATGTGTCAACATCCATGGACACCAACGAGTTTCATGCTTGTGGCTTCTTGATCATATGAAGTACAATGTATTTTAAATATCGAATCATGTTTTACAAAATAATGACGAATCCTACGAGGATTTATTTTAAAAAGCTTCCATTGCGATTTAATATTTTGAAAACCGTATAAATCTTTCAGTCCTTCACTTTTAAATAAGACAAAAACAATTTAAAACATAAATAACCAGGAAAAAAAATATTTAACACTCAATCATAAAAGAACAAATGACCAAAAATGGTAACTAACTTTTGTCATTTTTATCATTAATAGTAATATTATTTACTTTTTATCATTAATAACATTGACTTTTATATTTTTTTATCATTTATGGTAACAATTTTTTATTTTCCTATCAATAATAGTAATTGTTGAGCTGCAAACTTGTTTCGTAGGTCACCAACAACTTTTCAATTATAAAAAATAGTAACATTTTTCATATTTTTATCAGTAACAGTAACATATTAAATTAAAACTTAATTTTTTTATTTTATTAAGTTTTCTAAGATTTCATAAATATCAAAATAAACTCAATTTATGTTTCAAATTTTGTTGTGAAATATTATAATAAAATTTTAGTTTTTATTTTTATATTATTATTTATTTGTTTAAAGTTTATTTAATTATATGATTACTATCTGACTATTTTTTTAATTTCATTAAATTTATTTATTTATAATTTTTATTTTTCGTAACCTTATAATTTTTTAATATATACTCTAAATATTTACGGTCAGATAATATTCGATTATTTATTCACAAATATATAATTGAAAAAAATACTACGAATCATTTCAGTTTTCACTTTTTCCAAACAAAAAAAACTATGAACCATCATTTTCTTACTTTTTCCAAACAAATTAATACAAATCGTTTCAGTTTTTAGTTTTTTCAATCTAAATGGATCATAGTTTTTTATTTAAGTGTGAACTCTATACAGATCATAAGAGTTTAAAGTACATCTTTAGTCAGAAAGAGCTTAACATGAGGCAGAGACGTTCGATGGAACTTATAAAGGATTATGATTGTGAAATCCTTTATCATCCCGGAAAGGCTAACGTGGTAGCCGATGCTTTGAGTCGCAAAGCTTATGCTAAGGACTGCTGCTACATGATGACGTCTACTATGCTAACATCTACGATTATAAATGATGTTAAGGCCGCTCAAGAGGAAGCCTTGAAAGACGAAAATGTTGGTGATGAGGATATAAGGGTACAAATGAAGAATATGGAAACGAGCAAGTCGGGATTGAAAGGTATCTACGGAAGAATCTGGGTGCCAAAGTATGGAGGCATGAGAAAGGTGATCATAGAAGAATCACATCAGTCTAAGTTTTCTGTACATCCCGGGAGTACCAAGATGTACAATGAACTCAAAGCAGACTTTTGGTGGCCCAGATTAAAGAAGGATATAGGCCAGTATGTTGAAAGATGCAGAAATTGTCGGTTAGTGAAAGCCGAACACCAGCAGCCTTATGGTAGTCTGCAACCGCTTCCCATTCCGGAATGGAAGTGGGAACACATAACAATGGATTTTGTCACGAAGTTTCCGAATACTAGGCGTCAACACGATGCGGTGTGGGTAATTGTTGATAGATTAACCAAGTCGGCACACTTCATTCCAATAAGAGAGAGTTACTCACTGGAAAAGTTAGCTCAGATTTACTTGGACGAGATAGTTTCTAGACATGGAGTACCTAAGTCTATAGTATCTGATCGGGATAGCCGATTTACTTCAAACTTTTGGTCAGCATTACAAGAAGGGTTAGGAACGAGAATAACAATGAGTACGGCTTACCATCCACAAACCGATGGCCAAAGTGAAAGGACCATCCTGACACTTGAGGATATGATGAGATCGTGTATCTTGGATCTAGGTGGCAATTGGGACGATCATTTGCCGCTGATAGAATTCTCTTACAATAACAGTTACCACGCGACGATCAAGAAAGCGTCGTTTGAGGCTCTATATGGGAGAAGGTGTAGGACTCCTACGTGTTGGAGAGAAACCGGCGGAACACCGATTGCTGGGCCGACATTACTACAAGAAACTAACGAGAAGATACAGCTGATTAGACAGAATATGAAAGCGGCCCAAGATCGCCAGAAAAGTTATCACGATAGAAGACACAAACCAATCAACTTTGAAGTAAATGATTGGGTATATCTGAAAGTGTCACCTATGAGAGGTGTTACACGATTTGTGAAAAGAGGAAAGTTGACTCCGAGATTCGTCGGACCATTCAGGATTACAGAGAAGGTAGGAAATCAGTAGTATCGTTTGGAGTTGCCGGAAGAAATGTCAGGCATACATCCGGTGTTCCATGTTGGAAATCTTAGAAAATCGTTTACTACCGGAAACAAGGATTGGGCAGATCACACTGAGTTGCAGATTGATGAAAGGCTCCGATATGTTGAAGAGCCGGGGTGTGTGTTAGATACGAAAGTGAAGAAATTAAGAAGCAAAGAGATAGAGATGGTGCTTGTACGTTGGAAGCATCATAAGGGAGCGAATCATACCTGGGAAACTAAGTCTGAGATGTTAAAGAAATATCCACTACTTTTTGGATCCGAGTAACTTCGTGGACGAAGTTAGAGCGTGGTGGAGCCCATGCTGTGACATCCTCAGATTTAAATTACTGTAATTGAGGTTTAATTAACTGAATTTTTGAATTAATGTAATTTAAGTTGAATTATGAAAGTTGGTACGAAACTTGGATTGAATATAAAGTTGGTTGTTTTATTTAGAAATTGAGAAATTTCAATTAATTTAAGTGAATATAATTATTAAGGATAATAAATAAAGATAGAATTCTTTATTTATAAAATCAGTATTTAATGGAACCGGATAAGTAGAAGGGTTAAATGTGCCAAAAGATGAAGGTTGTGAATAAAAGGAATAAAAGACCAATTTTGTCTTTCATTTTCACCAAGCTCTTTCTCTCTAGAACTCTCTCTCTCGGCTCTCTCTCTAAAAACATTGAAGATCACCAAAAACTTGGAATTTGAAGCTGAAAATCTGTATTTAGCTTGCACTCAAGGAACTAAAACATCTGCAATTGACGATTTAAGGTAAATATTACTTGAACTCTTTGAATTTAAGAGTTTTTGGGTCGGTTTTTATAAGAACCGAAATTGAGATTTGGAGATTCAAATGTTAATGCATGTATGATCTAGTGGTAGATTAGTTTAAATCTAGTGTATAAGATGCTATGTATTAAATTTCAGCTTCTGATTCGAGCTATACGTATGATTTTTGAAGATTTGTGTGTGTTTTAGTATGTGTGTTCGAAAATGATGAAAAAGGGTTAAAAAGGATGTGATTTGGTGCATAAAAGTGTTAATATTAGTGTTAAAAGTGTTGAAAATAGATGTATTTTAGTTGGTATAAGTTATTTCATGTATTGTATTAGTACCAAAAATGATGGGATTAAATCTGAAATTTGAAAAAAACTGCACAAGTTCGAATGGGGTGGGGTCCGAATTCGGATCCGAGATGAACTCGGACCTGGTCCGAATTCGGATGAGGCCCGGATTTTCAGGATATTTAAAATAGCAAAATAATTCTAAGTGTTGAACTTCGGATGGGGTCCGAATTCGGTCGACCGAATTCGGATACGGTCCGAAATTGTCATGAGATTCGAACTTGTAATGGGGATTCGAACTTGAACTGGGATTCGAACTTATATGAAATTCGAAGTTGATATAGGGTCCGAATTTGTCATGGTCCGAATTTGACAAGTGGTCCGAATTTGAAATTATCCGAACTTATATGGGGACCGAATTGGGGGTCCGAATTCGGACATGGATCCGAAATGAGGATCAAATATTGCAAAACTTATAAAAATTTGGTTTTATGAAATTGGACAGTTATTGACACAATGTTTTGATACAACTGACTCAACAGGACCCTTGTGGTGTTGTTTAACCCACAGTGGGGTACTTTGTGATCCGGTTGAAAGCCCGATGACAAATAAAATTAACTGGAAGTTTAATAACGCACCCACTGTGAGTACCTTTGATTTTTTTAACATGTCTGCATCTGCTTTGTGTTTGCTTTGCCTGCTGAGGCATGTTGTTTCATTTTCGTTTGGCACTCTACTAACTTGCGTATATGTTGATGCACATTCATACTTGTTGCATGTCCGTTCATTTGTTGTGCATCCTATTGATGGACCTGCGTGGTCGCATTTGTACTCTGATGTTACTGTGCTATATGACCAAGAGTTTGACACCTCTGTGGTCAGGATAGACAGGAAGTCATCCCCGATGTTATGTCTGCCTCAGATGGTTGGTTTCCTTATGCCGAGTGTCAACTCGAAGGAGCTGCGGCTCGGGTTTGCGTACTTTGAGTACGTGTGGAGTATACGGTATGTGTTACCGCGGTTACTCTGGGTGGCATCATAAGGATTTGCAGAATGTGTAATATCATTTGGTATTCACTAAGCAATTCGCTTACCCCTCAGTTGTTGCATTTTTACAGAAAAAAGGAAATCTGTTGCGGGACCTTCTAGCTAGGTCATTTGTTCAAGTGATTGAAGATATCTGCTGTTTATCTTGGTAACAGATCTATGGGGACAATTGTTTTATTAAATTTGGGATGGTGTAATATTTTTAAGTATGTAGACTTAGACATGTAACCTTGTAGCACCGTAGGGTGTTTGACAAATTTGTATTATTTTATTTATGTACTTTAATGCTTCCGCACTTTAATTAAGTTATCAGATCATTATCTAATTGTATGATGGTGATTAATCCTGGGTGTATTGTAATTGTGGTTAAATGTGGCAAGGGTGCCACATGCTATGGTATCAGAGCAGTAGTTTGAGATTCAAGTGTCCGTGAGGTCTTGGTCTCAAACATTAAGTGATGATATGTAGTGATTTTAAGTAATGATCTGAACTAAGATAGGTTACACTAGTACAAAAATGACCTATGGCCACGGTTTTGTCCAAACTGCCTAGCCACAGTTTTTGTTATTGACGTGACTAAAGGGTCATATATGATCTTGTATTATTATGATAGCCACAGTTTATCTCAATAACTGTGACCGTTGCAAATCACATTCAAACCTTAAGCCACAGTTTCACATAAGGATCGTGACAAAGACTTGTCACGGTTGCCACATTGTTACCAAATGTCATCGTTTGTCACAGTTATTTGTTTGATGTCTATAATAATCTTGTGATGGTTATTAACTGTGACGATAAATATGTATATGGTCACGGAAATCTCTTTCAGTGATTAAAGGGACACCCTGAAGTCTAATAGTATGAGTCTAAATTATATATTGGAATTAGTCACATGAATAAACTGTGACAGAAGGCTAACTTATATGGTCACGAAATCGCTTTGTGTGACCAAAGGGTGGAGTTCATTAGCCACGTATGGTAAAAGAAAAATGTTGTGACTATAAGTGTTTAATGGTCATGATTGAGTTCATTAAGTGTGTCCAAAAGTAAACAATTGTCATGAAATAAGAAAATTATTGTGACTATAAGTATTTTATAGTCACGGTTTAGTTTCTTATGTGTGTGTAAAAGTATTTTATATTCATGATGAAAGAGAAAAATGTGACTAAGTATTTTTTTTGTCACGATTTAATTTCTTTTATGTATATAAAAGTAATTAATGATCACAGTTTAAGAAAAAAAAAACGTATCACCATAATTATGTTTCGGTCACAGTTTAAGACACACAAGCATGTGACTACTAATATTTAAAGGTGACAGATTAAGTTTTTATGTGTGTCTAAATGTAAACAATAGTAATAGTAAAATTAAAAAAGATATGATTATAAGTACATTCAAGTCACGGTTTAATTTGTTTCGTGACTAAAAGCTATCAATCTCACAACAAAAAAAATTCAATATAAGGGGTTTTTTTGTCACTGATTAAGCAAATTTGTGACTATTAATATTTAAAGGTGACGGTTTATTGTTTTTATGTAACTAAAAATAAACAATAGTCATGACAAAAAAATGTTGTGACTATATTTTTCTAATGATCATGGTTTAGTTTATTTCTTATTAGTGTGTAAAAGTAATAATTTTCATGATAAAAGAAAAAAACAGTGACTATAAGTACTTTATGGTCACACGAAGAATTGGTTTGTGTGACTAAAAGTAATCGGTGGTCATGGTTTAAGTGAAAAAAAAATGTCCCTATAAGTATATTATCGTCACAGTTTAATATATTATTGTGTCTGAAACTAAACATTAACCATGATAAAGAACAAAAATGTATTTATAAGTATTTTATGGTCACAATTTATTTTGTTTTGTGTGGTTAAAGGTTATCAATTGTCATAGTTAAAAAAAACTTGTTAATATGAGTATTTTGTGGTCATGGTTAATTGTGTTATGTGTGTCAAAAACTAAACATTAACCATGATAAAAGAAAAAATATCGTGACTACAAGTAGTTTATGGTCACGACTTATTTTTTTATCAGTTGCTAAATGTTATTATTTGTCATAATAAAAGCAGCAAAATGCGGCTATAACTACTTTATGGTCACGATTTAGTTAGTTTTGTGTGGTTAAAGGTTATTAATTGTCACAGTTTAAGAAAAAACTTATCACTATTAGTATTTTTGTGGTCATGGTTAAATGTCTTATATGTGACAGAAAGTAAACATTAAATATGATTAAAGAAAACAAGCATGACTACAAGAAGTTTATGGTCATGTCTTATTTTATTTTATGTGACTAAAAGTAACTAATTGTCATAATAAAAGAGGCAAAGTGTAGCTATAAGTTTTTTATGGTCATAATTTAGTTTGTTTTGTATGGTTACAGTTATCAATTGTCACAGTTTAAAAAACAACGTGTCAGTATAAATATTTTATGGTCATGATTAAATGTCTTATATGTGCCAAAAACTAAATATTAATCACGATCAAAGAAAACAAACCATGACTACAAGTAGTTTATGGTTATGTCTTATTTTAATATATGTGGCTAAAAGTAATTAATTGTAATAATGAAAGGAAAAGAATGTGAGTATATGTATTTTATGGTCACACTTTATTTTATTTTGTATGACTAAATGGAATCAACGATCATCGTTTACGAAACAACATGATACTACAAATATTTTACGGTCACTATTATATATGTTATGTGTGTCTAAAAATAAACAACAATAACGATAAAAAAACACATGTGGCTGTAAGTAACTTATTGTCACGGTTTAATTTTGTACACGTGTCTAAAAGGAACAATAGTGATTTTAAAAGAAATATAATGTGACAACAACTATTTGATGGTCACCAAAGGGCCTTTGGCCTGGCGGTAAAAGGCTGTAGATACAAGTGAGAGGTCACGGGTTCGACTCTCGTCGGAGACAAGTTGATATTTAGGTGGTGAAAGTAAGTCGTGTGGTAAATGAGTAGTTTAGGAGTAGGAGTAGGATAGTTTGCCGTTAAAAAAGTATTTAATGGTCATATTGTTGCATGTGTCTAAAAGTTACCAATTGCCACGATTAGGAATAAATAAGTAACTATAAATACTTTATGGTCACGGTATTGTTTATTATATGTGTCTAAAAGTAAGCAATTGTCATGAATAAACGTATTATTATGTGACTAACATAATGGTATGGTCACGGTGTAATTATTTTTGTGTGTCAAAATGTATCAATTGTCACGGTTTAATACTTTATGTATGTCCAATTGCAACCAATCGTCACATTTTAATAAATTATGTGTGTCTAGGTGTACCCTACGGTCACGGTTGAATTGTTTATGCATGTCTAAATGTACCAATGGTCACACCATTAATAGTTTATGTGCGTTAAAATATTATCAATTGTCACGGTTTCATTCATGTGGTGTGTTTAATTGTCTCAAATAGTTACGGTTTAACTGATTATGTGTGTATAAATTTATCCAATGGTCACGATTAAATATTTGTGCGTCTTTAGATATACCATGTGGCCACGGTTTATTTGTTTATACGTGTCTGTAAGAATGTTAATGCCACTGATTAATTGTTTATGTGTGTCTGAATGTATCCAACTGTCATGGTGTTAAAATAAATTGTGACTAAAAGTATTTTATGGTCACGGTTACTAAAAAATATAGACCACAACTATATAGAAATTGTTACCATATAGCCATGGTTTTATGCTATGGCCACAGTTTTACATGTGATTTAGTCACGAATATTAAATGTAGCCATAAGGTACCAAAAGTGATGCGACCTTTGGTCACGATTTGAATGAAAAATAAAACTGTGGCCAAAGGTCTATGGCCACGGTTTTTTAACGTGACGGAAGACATATTTTGTACTAGTGTTACGATCTAGTAATCATAGGACATTGACTATCATAAGGGACAAATGGGTGGTGTCTCTAAATAAATGACATGTTACTAAACAAGTTATATGTTTTATGTTTCAGAACATGTCTGGAGGAGGAATGACACCCGAAGAAACGAGAGAAATAATGCTAGCCATGATGGCTGAGCAAAATCGGATGATTCAAGATCAGTTTCGGGCTCGAGATGAGGCCGAAGCTAAGCGAAGAGAATATAAGAGGAAGAATAAGGAAAGAGAGGGAAACAATGACGAACAAGATGACAATACTGGGTCATCTAACAAGCCCAGAGGTTGTCGGTTTAAAGACTTTAAGGGAAATTGAGCGGTCGAGTTCAATGGACTGGGTGATGCCGTTGCCACTCTGGAATGGATAACAGCCACAGAACGGAGATTCCGAATCAGCGATTGTGCTGAGAAGGACATGGTCCGGTTCGCTACTGCTATGTTCACCAAAGACACAGTAATGTGGTGGAATTCGATGATGAATGCTTTGACCTTGGAGAAGGTTTCTGTAATGACATGGGCTGAGTTCACTGAAGTCTTTACTCAAAAATATTGTCCGGCTGACGAACGCCGAAGACTAGAAGCGAAGTTCATGACACTGATTCAGGGGATTAAGTCTGTGTCCCAGTATGCGGTAGAGTTCACGAGGCTAAGTTTGTTCGCGCCTCATCAGGTGGATACCACCGAGGAAAGAAAAGTGACCAGGTTTGAGGCTGGTCCTGATCTAGAAATCCGAAGGGTGATGAGCAATATACGCTACCCCACTTTTGCTAGCCTACTGGAAGCCGCTAGGAATGTGGAACAAATCTTGAGTATGTCCGGATATGTAATGGGGTCTGTTGCTGCTTCAGCTAACCCAACTCAACCTTCACCACCGAAACGTCAACGCGAAGGAGGCTACTCTGGTTCTTCACGATCATCGCAGTATTCACCGCAACAATCTTACCGTCGACAGTCTGGTTCTTCTGGTCATGCTCGTGCGTACTCCATCAACACCGAGCCACAGTACTGTAATAAATGTCATCCGGAACACTTCGGCAAGTGTACTAATGGACGTGCTTGCTTTTGCTGTGGAGAGTTGGGCCATTTTCAGAATGAATGCCCACGGAAATCGGATGCCTGCCATAAATGTGGTGTATGGGGGCACTATAGTAGGAATTGTCGAAAGAACGCTCCAGCAGCTGCTGCTCCGACGTCAACTCGATCATCTGGTGGATCAAGTGGTGGTTCAGTCAACCGCCGGAACCAGCAACAAAGGGGACCGGCTCGTGCTTTTCAGATAACGGCGGAAGAGGCTAGGGAAAACCCGAAGGTGGTTACTGGTATGTTCATTGTTAACTCTTTGCCTGCAAGAGTGTTATTTGATTCTGGTGCCAACCGTTCATTTTAATCTACTGTTTTTGCACAACGACTTGCTATGCCACTGTCTAAGTTATCTGCCATACTAGACATAGAAACTGCTAGTAACACTCTAGTCAAAGTAGATCACGTATACCGTAACTGCACGTTAGTGATTGAAGATGTAGTCTTCAATCTTGATTTGATTCCGATAGCATTCAGTGAGTTTGACGTGATTGTCGGGATGGAATGGTTAATTGAGAATGAAGCCCATATAGTGTGTAAGAAGCGTATGATCAAGATAACTACTCTGGAGGGGCGTGAGATCTGTATTTACGGGGATAGGAGAAGCGGGGATCTGTGTTTGTTGACCATTGCAAAAGCCCGAAAGCTTGTTGCAAAGGGGTGTGACGCCTACCTGGCATATGCTATTGATGCCAAGGCTGAGAAGAAGACTTTGGCCGATGTGCCTGTTGTATCACTATTCCCGGATGTGTTTCCGGAAGACTTGTCTGGCGTACCGCCTGAGAGACAAGTGGAATTTCGCATTGATCTGATCCCTGGAGCTGCACCGGTAGCTCGTTCTCCGTATCGCCTTGCTCCTACAGAGATGCAAGAAATGATGAAACAACTCCAGGAGTTGTTGGATAAGGGCTTCATTCGACCGAGTTCATCACCGTGGGGAGCTCCGGTATTATTTGTTAAGAAGAAGGATGGCACGATGAGAATGTGCATTGACTACCGGGAGCTGAATAAGTTGACAATTAAGAACAAGTATCCTTTGCCGAGGATAGATGACTTGTTTGATCAGCTACATGGGGCTAGTGTATTCTCTAAGATTGATTTGAGGTCGGGATATCACCAACTGAAGGAACGAGAAGATGATGTGCCTAAAACAACATTCAGAACTCGGTATGGGCATTACGAGTTTCTGGTGATGCCTTTCGGGTTAACCAATGCCCTAACTGTCTTTATGGATTTGATGAACCGAGTTTGTAGACCGATGTTAGACAAGTCGGTGATCGTTTTTATTGATGACATTCTGGTATACTCTAAGTCTGAGGCTGAGCACGCTGATCACCTAAAAGAGTTATTGGAACTGTTGAGAAAAGAAAAGTTGTATGCAAAATTTTCAAAATGTGAGTTCTGGCTGCAACAGATTCAATTTCTTGGACACGTTATTTCTGGAGCTGGGATTTTTGTAGATCCAGCTAAGGTTGAAGCCATAAGAAACTAGGAACCGCCTCGGTCAGCTACAGAAGTTAGAAGTTTTCTTGGGTTGGCGGGCTACTATAGGAGGTTCATTAAGGACTTTTCAAAGATTGCAGTTCCTTTGACTGCATTAACAAAGAAGAATGCACCATTTGTTTGGGAAACTATGCAGGAGGAGGCTTTTAAGATCTTGAAGAAAACGCTTAGTGAAGCACCGATACTTGCTCTACCGGAGGGCAATGAGGATTTTGTGGTGTACACAGATGCTTCGAGGTTGGGGTTAGGTGCTGTACTGATGCAGCGGGGAAAAGTGATTGCGTATGCCTCGAGACAACTTAAGCAGCACGAGAAGAATTACTCAACTCATGATCTTGAGTTGACACCTGTCACATTTGCACTGAAATTGTGGAGACATTATCTGTATGGAACTAAGTGTCAACTCTATACAGATCATAAGAGTTTAAAGTACATCTTTAGTCAGAAAGAGCTTAACATGAGGCAGAGACGTTCGATAGAACTTATAAAGGATTATGATTGTGAAATCCTTTATCATCCCGGAAAGGCTAACGTGGTAGCCGATGCTTTGAGTCGCAAAGCTTATGCTAAGGACTGCTGCTACATGATGACGTCTACTATGCTAACATCTACGATTATAAATGATGTTAAGGCCGCTCAAGAGGAAGCCTTGAAAGACGAAAATGTTGGTGATGAGGATATAAGGGTACAAATGAAGAATATGGAAACGAGCAAGTCGGGATTGAAAGGTATCCACGGAAGAATCTGGGTGCCAAAGTATGGAGGCATGAGAAAGGTGATCATAGAAGAAGCACATCAGTCTAAGTTTTCTGTACATCCCGGGAGTACCAAGATGTACAATGAACTCAAAGCAGACTTTTGGTGGCCCGGATTAAAGAAGGATATAGGCCAGTATGTTAAAAGATGCAGAACTTGTCGGTTAGTGAAAGCCGAACACCAGCAGCCTTATGGTAGTCTGCAACCGCTTCCCATTCCGGAATGGAAGTGGGAACACATAACAATGGATTTTGTCACGAAGTTGCCGAAAACTAGGCATCAACACGATGCGGTGTGGGTAATTATTGATAGATTAACCAAGTCGGCACACTTCATTCCAATACGAGAGAGTTACTCACTGGAAAAGTTAGCTCAGATTTACTTGGACGAGATAGTTTCTAGACATGGAATTACAAACTTTTGGTCGGCATTACAAGAACGGTTGGGAACGAGAATAACAATGAGTACGGCTTACCATCCACAAACCGATGGCCAAAGTGAAAGGGCCATCCTGACACTTGAGGATATGATGAGATCGTGTATCTTGGATCTTGGTGGCAATTGGGACGATCATTTGCCGCTGATAGAATTCTATTACAATAACAGTTACCACGCGACGATCAAGAAAGCGCCGTTTGAGGCTCTATATGGGAGAAGGTGTAGGACTCCTACGTGTTGGAGAGAAACCGGTGGAACACCGATTGCTGGGCCGGCATTACTACAAGAAACTAACGAGAAGATACAGCTGATTAGACAGAATATGAAAGCGGCCCAAGATCGCCAGAAAAGTTATCACGATAGAAGACACAAACCAATCAACTTTGAGGTAAATGATTGGGTATATCTGAAAGTGTCACCTATGAGAGGTGTTACACGATTTGTGAAAAGAGGAAAGTTGGCTCCGAGATTCGTCGGACCATTCAGGATTATAGAGAATGTAGGAAATCAGTCGTATCGTTTGGAGTTGCCGGAAGAAATGTCAGGCATACATCCGGTGTTCCATGTTGGAAATCTTAGAAAATCGTTTACTACCGGAAACGAGGATTGGGCAGATCACACTGAGTTGCAGATTGATGAAAGGCTCCGATATGTTGAAGAGCCGGGGTGTGTGTTAGATACGAAAGTGAAGAAATTAAGAAGCAAAGAGATAGAGATGGTGCTTGTACGTTGGAAGCATCATAAGGGAGCGAATCATACCTGGGAGACTAAGTCTTAGATGTTAAAGAAATATCCACAACTTTTTGGATCCGAGTAACTTCGTGGACGAAGTTAGAGCGTGGTGGAGCCCATGCTGTGACATCCTCAGATTTAAATTACTGTAATTGAGGTTTAATTAACTGAATTTTTGAATTAATGTAATTTAAGTTGAATTATGAAAGTTGGTACGAAACTTGGATTGAATATAAAGTTGGTTGTTTTATTTAGAAATTGAGAAATTTCAATTAATTTAAGTGAATATAATAAATAAAGATAGAATTCTTTATTTATAAAATCAGTATTTAATGGAACCGGATAAGTAGAAGGGTTAAATGTGCCAAAAGATGAAGGTGGTGAATAAAAGACCAATTTTGTCTTTCATTTTCACCAAGCTCTTTCTCTCTCTAGAACTCTCTCTCTCGGCTCTCTCTCTAAAAACATTGAAGATCATCAAAAACTTGGAATTTGAAGCTGAAAATCTGGATTTAGCTTGCATTCAAGGAACTAAAACATCTGCAATTGACAATTTAAGGTAAATATTACTTGAACTCTTCGAATTTAAGAGTTTTTGGGTCGGTTTTATAAGAACCGAAATTGAGATTTGGAGATTCAAATGTTAATGCATGTATGATCTAGTGGTAGATTAGTTTAAATCTAGTGTATAAGATGCTATGTATTAAAGTTCAGCTTCTGATTCGAGCTATAAGTATGATTTTTGAAGATTTGTGTGTGTTTTAGTATGTGTGTTGGAAAATGATGAAAAAGGGTTAAAAAGGATGTGATTTGGTGCATAAAAGTGTTAATATTAGTGTTAAAAGTGTTGAAAATAGATGTATTTTAGTTGGTATAAGTTATTTCATGTATTGAATTAGTACCAAAAATGATGGGCTTAAATCTGAAATTTGACAAAAACTGCACAAGTTCGAATGGGGTGGGGTCCGAATTCGGATCCGAGATGAACTCGGACCTGGTCCGAATTCGGATGAGGCCCGGATTTTCAGGATATTTAAAATAGCAAAATAATTCTAAGTGTTGAACTTCGGATGGGGTCCGAATTCGGATACGGTCCGAAATTGTCATGAGATTCGAACTTGTAATGGGGATTCGAACTTGAACTGGGATTCGAACTTATATGAAATTCGAAGTTGATATAGGGTCCGAATTTGTCATGGTCCGAATTTGACAAGTGGTCCGAATTTGAGATTATCCGAACTTATATGGGGACCGAATTGGGGGTCCGAATTCGGGTGGGGTCCGAATTCAGACATGGATCCGAAATGAGGATCAAATATTGCAAAACTTATAAAAATTTGGTTTTATGAAATTGGACAGTTATTGACACAATGTTTTGATACAATTGACTCAACAGGTCCCTTGTGGTGTATTTTAACCCACAGTGGGGTACTTTGTGATCCGGTTGAAAGCCTGATGACAAATAAAATTAACTGGAAGTTTAATAACGCACCCACTGTGAGTACCTTTGATTTTTTTAACATGTCTGCATCTGCTTTGTGTTTGCTTTGTCTGCTGAGGCATGTTGTTTCATTTTCGTTTGGCACTCTACTAACTTGCGTATATGTTGATGCACATTCATACTTGTTGCATGTCCGTTCATTTGTTGTGCATCCTATTGATGGACCTGCGTGGTCGCATCTGTACTCTGATGTTACTGTGCTATATGACCAAGAGTTTGACACCTCTTTGGTCAGGATAGACAGCAAGTCATCCCCGATGTTATGTCTCCCTCAGATGGTTGGTTTCCTTATGCCGAGTGTCAACTCGAAGGAGCTGCGGCTCGGGTTTGCGTACTTTGAGTACGTGTGGAGTATACGGTATGTGTTACCGCGGTTACTCTGGGTGGCATCATAAGGATTTGTAGAATGTGTAAAATCATTTGGTATTCACTAAGCAATTCGCTTACCCCTCAGTTGTTGTATTTTTACAAAAAAAGGAAAATTTGCTGCCGGACCTTCTAGCTAGGTCATTTGTTCAAGTGATTGAAGATATCTGTTGTTTATCTTGGTAACAGATCTATGGGGACAATTGTTGTAATAAATTTGGGATGGTGTAATATTTTTAAGTATGTAGACTTAGACATGTAACCTTGTAGCACCGTAGGGTGTTTGACAAATTTGTATTATTTTATTTATGTACTTTAATGCTTCCGCACTTTAATTAAGTTATCAGATCATTATGTAATTGTATGATGGTGATTAATCCTGGGTGTATTGTAATTGTGGTTAAATGTGGCAAGGGTGCCACATAATTTTATTTGATTTGATCATAAAACCAACAAATTAATTTGGCGATTAAACCTAATCAATATCACATTCTCAAATTATGGTTATGAATAACTAATTAATTAATTCAGGTTCCGATCCAATATAATCAGACATTATTTGTAATTTTAGCATTTGTAAATCTAGAAAGCCAATGATAAGAACCAACTAACAGTATCATTTGTCTTGTTTCTTGAATCTATATCAGTTTTTCAATTTCACTCTTCGATATTGATTCAGTTGTGTTTCGTTGTTTGAATTGTTTGAAAAGTATTTTTATTTTTTTCTTTTCATATTTATTTTTGTAATTAATATTTTAGACCACGCAGCAACACACGGGTGTTCAATATATCGTTATATATAATTATGAATAAATAATACGAATATTATCTAACCATAAATAAATATTCAGAATATATATTAAAAAAATTATAAGGTTATGAAAAAATAAAAAGTGTAAATAAATAAATTAAATGAAATTAAAAAATAGTCACTAAACATAGTAATAATATAATTGAATAAACTTTAATTAAATAAAAAATAAATGAAATTAAAAACTAAAATTTTATTATAAAATTTCACAACAAAATATAAAAAATAAATTAGGTTTATTTTAATATTTATGAATTCTTAAAAAGATAAAAAAAAATAAAAAAAAAAAGTATCCCAAAGCCCTATAAGAATGGTAGAGTAAGGGGTGTCCCCAAAGAAACAAAAGATATGCAATTATTCCAGCTAGCTCCAAAGGAAGGAAAGAGCGCTATAAGAGGTCCTTGATTGTATCATCTTAACAGTATTCATTGGTCACATAGGCTTGAACCACTCCTAGGAAACAAACTTTTCTATTCTACGATCGGACTTTGTTGGGCCACTATCCGAATTCGAGTTGGCTATGACTCCTAGGCCTTTTATTCGACTTAAAAGCATTTAGTCTCAGCTGCTTCTGATAATCGTTCATCTCGCTCCAACTACAATGGAGCTCGCAACAACAATGGGCGAAATCAACAACCAGTGCCTTCCAAGATTAGAGCTCTATAAGGACCTCCAGACCTGCAGCTTTGAAGACTCCTAATGGAATTTATTCGAGCTGCCAAGTCGGATCGTTTTTTGATATGTTACTGTTATTAATAAAAATATGAAAAGTTGTTACTATTTTTGATAATTGAAAAGTTGTTGATAACCTGCTAAACAGGTTTGCAGGTCACCAATTATTATTATTGATAGAAAAATAAAAAAAGTTGTTACTATAAACGATAAAAAATATATAAGTCAACGTTATTAATGATAAAGAATAAATAATGTTACTATTAATGATAAAAAAAAACTGATAAGATTTTTTCAATTTTAACCCATATATATCGTGTTAACCTTTACATTAGTCTTATCATTGACTTATCTTAAACTATTCGTTATATAACATCAATCAATGAATTTCAAACTTCCAATATCTAAATTATCACATGTCACAATCATTTAACCAAAGACACATGAACAAAGTTGTCATCAAACTATTTCTCGACAACAACATCTAAAATGTTGAGACCACTGTTTAACGTTCTCTACCGACTTCACTTTCATTTAAAATAGATTATAAACGGCAATTAGGATTAGAGAGTCTATTCTGATGTTTAGAAACAAAAAAAAAAAGATACAAACGACAATTATGGTTTTCTAAAATCATTAAGAGGGTGTTTGGATTTGCGTTTGAAAAAATACTGTAGCGTTTTGGAAACTAATAATCAGATAATAGCTGTAACAAGAAGTGTTGTCGGAAATGTATTTTTGTTTTAGCTTCTGTTGTTTGCTATCATAATTATCAAATAAACAATTTTTAAAGTGTTTGGATTTGCGTTTTAATTTGTAAAATAACCAAATAATCACTTATTAAGCAAATAGACGCATTTTTTAACTTATGAAAAAATATGGTAGTATTAACTCTAAACGCAAATAATCACTTATTAACGTATGCAGTGGCGTAGCCACATAGGTAGTTAGGTGGGCCATGGCCCACCCTAGATTTTATAATAATAATATAATAATTTTCAATTTTTTCATATAAAATATATAGTTATCTAAAAAATATTATTCAACCAATCACATAACAAATGTTCTATTTGTAATACATTAAATATGCTATAAATTATGTGAAGCTGAAATTGGTAACCCATATCATATACTTATTTACTAAAGATATTATAGAAACAATACATACAATTAAAATTTACGGTGTTATTGATTTTCTAAATTGTGAACAAATTGTTGGATTGTTCGTTTGCGAATCCATGTCTTAATTGTTGAATTGCATAATTTAAATACTAGATCTACTTAGATGAGTTATCAGTTTATTTAATTTAGAATTGTATATTTAAGCTTTTTTTTATGATATTAAACTTTTTTTATATTCATAGTGTCTTGTAACCAATTAAAGATATAACACTTGACACTCGTGTTTAAATATTAAATAATAAAGAATTGAGTTAAGTCATTTTTCTAAAATTTTCTATATATATTATAATAGGCGATTAATCAACTCATTGATGTGTAGACTCAATGTTAAAATTTTATGTATGTAATGAAAACACTATGTGTGGTTATTGGTTAAAACTTTCTAGATAAACAAATTTATTGGAACATTACATATTTATCATTATATTTATCATTTTTTATTAGTTGATGTTTAAAAACTAGTTGGCCACCCCGAAAGAAAATTTCTGGCTACGCCACTGAACGTATGCAATCCAAACACTTTAAACCAATTATTTGCGTTATTGTAACGTAATAAGCTAATAATCACGTTCATAACGCAAAATCAAACACCCTTTAAGTACGGGTGTAAACGACCCAAGCCGAGTCCGAGCCAGTTAAAGCTCGAGCTCGGCTCGTTTCAAGCTCTGTGTGTAAAGCTCGAGCTCGGCTAGTGAATATTTTTACAAGCTCGAAGTTGGCTTGGGCTCGACTCGTTTATTATATATATATATATATATATATATATATATATATATATATATATATATATATTAAATTTTTTAATTAGTTTTTTATAATCTGTTTATATATTTTAAATTTAATTAATCTATATATTATATATTTATTAATTAAAAACAATGTTTATATATAGGCTCGTTTAAGCTCATTTAGACTCGCGAACTCGATATGTGAAATTCGAGCTCGAGTTCGAGCCCGTTTAATAAATGACCTCATATTCAGGCTCGAGTTCGTGTAGAATATATTTTACGGATTGCAAAAAATGCTTGGATATCTGAGAGTCGTGAAATATTTTCAGATTGAAGTATTTCGATGGTACAACTGAAATCTCAATCGAATAAAACTCAGAAAAAACGAACAGAGAACATGGAGTGTTTCTGATTTCTTGTATCGTTCTCAAATGACCAAGAAACGGCGGGTAATATTTGGCAGGAACTGCCAAAATGGTTAACCGCCAAAATCAACCACAATTCGGATTCAACCGAATTTCGGGTCCAATTCGGATTCATCCAAATTTCGCATCAAAGAATGGTCAGGGGCTCTGCCCCTTGGACCCCGCTACCAGGGGCTGCCGCCCCTGGAACTCCGCTATCATGGACGCTGCTCCCGAACCCCCGGTAATTAATTTTAAAAAATATTGAAGAAGTGTGCACTCCGCACCAACCCAACTTGTTCAGTATGTGATAAGAATAACTTTGGTCAACAAGTTCATCTCACTACAGTTAAATAATATTGGTGATAAATCACCAACAGTTCGTTTAATTCAAGCTTTTTTCAAACTTTTAGCGAGTCGAACTAGGGTAGTTCGACTCATTTACACCCCTACCTCAATCTACGGACTACGGTTGTTTGTTTGGCTTTTTGGCATCAGCTTCGGCTTAGTTTATTCGGCTTTAAATACGTATTTAATTTATTGTATTTAAAAAAATGTTGATTAATTTAAAGTAAAATGGATTTGTGAAGGTCAACATACTCGATTAGGGTTGGTCATGCGGTTGGTGAGGCGTGGGGAAGATCATGTGGACGGTTGAGATGTCATTTTCATATCAAAGACAATGGACCCCCCAAATATAGCATACAACCAATTAACAAAATTATACTCTACTCTACTATACATACTCATACGGTTCAAATAAATAAATAATATTTTATTACAAGGTTTTTGTTATTAAGAAATGGGTTTATATTGAAAAAAACTCAACCAAGTTTTCTAATTTTCTCAATCCCTAATTTTTTTTTTATTATTTAAATTCTTAAACTATATTTGTTTTGTTCAAATGTATAACTCTTTGATTGGCTACCGGATTTGTCGGTAATGTACAACTGATAAAACAAAAGGTTTAAGAACTTAATCTCTAAAATATGGAAAAACGGTGAGTTTTTCTAACATTAATCAAGTGAAAAACTAAAGTTACTTGTTTGATAACTGGTCAAATATACACTTTGAATAAGACAAGAATAGTTTAGGGATTTAAACAGTAAGAAATAAAGTTTAGAGACTTAATCGCAAAAATGAATAAAGTTGATAAGGTTTTTTCTATATTAGCCAATAAAAGAGCAATTCACACTCTAAAACGTCTATCGATTAGTCCCACGATCAATACAAATGAGACAAATTATGTAATCTATTGTCATGAGAAATGTACTGAAAACCTTGATCCTCCACTTAGTGACGGACCAGAAATAAAAATTTATTGAGGCCTGTTTAAAAATTGTTGCATTATAAAATAATTCAAATTAATATCAAGTCAATAATATAAAAAATTCCTTCAAAAAATAGGATTCTTTATGGTTTTTTTAAGGATTAAAGTCATACAAATGTATGTTACTTTTCTGAAATTACTCAAGTGACTAATCTAGTTATTTTTTTATCCCATTGGTACTTGTACTTAAAATTTATTGTTGAGTTGGTACATTTGGTTATCGGTTCTATCAATAATGATCTTATATTTGTGTTTTTAGAAGTATGAAAAGAATCTATATGCTTATGTGGATTTTCTAAATTATTTATATAGATCAAAATCCACGTAAATCCACGTTATACTCCAAAATAACTTGTCGATTTGGTACGTGTAACCAATAGCTATGTTGATATGGTAAATCCACGTAAGCATAATGTCATTAAAAATCTGTCACGTTGTCATTTGAATAAGCAAAAACCAACATAGTTAATGGTTACATGTACCATATCGACAAGTTATTTTGGAGTACAACTACCATCCGGTCAAAAATAAAAGTTAATTAGTCATTTAGGTAAATTGAGAAAAGTATGTTGCATTTGTACGACTTTAACCCCTTTTTTTAAAGAATAAAGTCCGGTTCCTAATTAAAAAAAACTGGGACCAAAATGTATTTGATAATATACATATCATATGTAAAAATGTTAATCGGGATCGCTTGGGGTGTGTTCCACAACACAATTTAGCCAAGGAAAAGGATGAAATTGAAAGTAAATCATTACATGTTGTGTTCTTTTAATTTTTTTAGGATGGGAATGGATGGAAAGAACAAAGATTTTGGCTTTGATTTATTCCTTTCAAAACTGGGAAGAAAATGAAAGTTTTGATTGTTCACATTTCCATTCTATTTCCTTCCTATTCCTTTCTTTCTTTTCCGTTCCTTTCCTTCTTCTGGAACAGAGCCTTGATCCCTAATATTATAACAAAAATTTGCCCCTATTATAGATAGCATATCTTAGGGGTGTTATACGTGGACCAAATACCTGAACCGAACCGGTCACGGTCCCGAATAGGACCGATTGTAAAGTAATGGTCCGGTCCTCGGGTTTAGATTTTAGCCAAATTCGGGTTCGGTCCGGTCCGATAACACCCCTAACCTTCAAAGTGGAGTTAGTTTTTGAGTTTTTATGCACAAAATACCCGGACCGAACCGGTACCGGTCCCGAATAGGACCGATTGTAAACTAATTGTCCGGTCCTCGGGTTTAGATTTTAGCCAAATTCGGGTTCGGTCCTAACCGGGTTCGGTCCGGGTTTGGTCCCGATAACACCCCTAGCATATCTTCAAACACTATGGTATAATTACAGGACGATTTTTATCGTTACTTGGTTATTTGTTTTTATTTTTGTTCCCCATAGTTATATGGGGGAGTCTATTTACACCACATGATGGGGTAGAAAAAAGGTTAGGTTGAACTTGAAAAATGAAATGATAAAATTTGTCATTTTTCTATTAGCTAGATTAGTCTTCAACGTACTCATTTGTTTTTTTTTTTTTTTTGCTCAAACACTTTTTTGTAATGATCTTATAGGATTAAGATATTGTATGAAGTTTAATATTCTGTAACTGTGATTACAGAATGTATCGTTAAATAATTTTGGATCCTACCAAAGTTATAAATAAATAAATCTCTTCCCTAAAAATGATGGTCATAATTCATTTTTTACATTTTTCACAACATTTAATTTAATACACGATCCTAATTCATATATATATATATATATATATATATATATATATATATATATATATATATATATATATATATATATATATATATATATATATATAGATTGAGGTTCTATGGGGCACCATATGCATCGGGAACCAAATGGGAACCAAAAATGCATTGCTTGTTTACAAAGGGTGCATTAAGGGCATTTTGGGAATGTTTAATAATATTGTTAAATTATAAGATTTAATTTAATATTTATCATTTATTTAGGAAACTAAATAAAATATTGGTTGTTTCAAACATGATGCACAACAGCAATGCATCACGACAATGACGAACACATTGAAGATGTTGATGAACACGTTTAAATTTCAGAGATGCATCACGAAATTAACACGTTTAAATGTCGAAATGCATCACGATTTTGGTGATGCATAATGATAGAACAAAGACGAGGATGAATATGGCCGAAATGCATCACGATTTTGGTGATGCATAATGATGGAACAAAGACGAGGATGAATATGGTCGAAATGCATCATGTTTGAAATTGAATTGGATGAAGATGCATCGTGTTTGAAGACGAATCCAATAAATTGGATGAAGATGCATCATCTTTGTTTAGATTCGGATAGAATATTTTCTGAATTCAAGCATCTTCCGATTTTGCCCTTCCATGCGCGAGAATTTATGCACCCGTGCACCCATTTTCAAGTTAATTACCCTTTTGTCACTGCAATCTGAACCATTAAAATTCAAGATCTAACGGTGCATACAGGTTCCCAAAGTACACAATGCATACAGGTGCCCCATAGAACCTGACTATATATATATATATATATATATATATATATATATATATATATATATATATATATATATATATATATATATATATAGAGGTGGGTTCAATGGAGAATCTCCATGCATCGAAGAACCTTGAAGAACCTCCATGCACCACCATAAATGCATCACAATTCCCCCGTAATGCATCATTATTTCCACGTGATGCATCAAATTCTCGCGTGATGCATCAATTTCTACGTGATGCATTGTGGTTCTTCAAGGTTCTTCGATGCATAAGGTTCTCCATTGAACTCACCCCTATATATATATATATATATATATATATATATATATATATATATATATATATATATATATATAATATGGTTCGTGTGAGTAACTAAAAAATGCAGAGTACGGTGAGTACCTGTGAACACACGGGTTTCATATGTAAACTTGCTCCAAAAAAAAAAAATTTTGAATTTTTTTTTCATATTAACTTAGATACAAATAATATAAGGTTGTTCGTAAAAAATTATATACATTTACACTTTCTATCATCTTAAAAGTCGTGTGAACGTGAAAAAATTCATGTGAACATGCTTAGTTGTGAACACGCGTTCACAACAGTATAGTTCATGTGAACACACACGTTTCATATAGTTCTAGTGTGTGTTTATGTGTAATTTTTTGTAAGTAGTCTTGTATTATTAATTTAAACATGATTATGAAAAAAAATTTCAAAAAAAATGATTTTAAGCGAGGTACCTCCGGTACTCTGCAAAACTAGTGGTATTCATTTGAGCCCATATATATATATATATATATATATATATATATATATATATATATATATATATATATATATATATATATATATATATATATATATATAGGGGTGGGTTCAATGGAAAACCTTATGCATCGGAAAACCCGGGAACCACTTTATAGCCATTGGATCAGGTGATGCATCACGCGAGAATTTGGTGCATCACGCGCGAATTTGGTGCATCACGCGGGAATTGTGATGCATTTGTGGTGGTGCATGGAGGTTTTCCAAAGTTTTCCGATACATGTTGGTTTTCCATTGAACCCCCTCTATATATATATATATACATATATATATATATATATATATATATATATATATATATATATATATATATATATATATATACACTAAGGATCTTTTGTGAACACTTTATTCGTTGTGAACATTGTGAACAACCATAAAATAGCTTTTGAATCTTATGAATCTTGTTGAAAATACTACCGAACCTTCTATTAACTCATTAATATTATTGGATCCTATGGATTTTATTGAATCCAATTAATTTGTCGAATATCATGAATCTTGTTGAATCTTATGCATCTTGTTATAAAAACTACGTACTATGAACCTTTTGAATGTTCTGAATCTTAAATAAACACTTCTATGAACCTTTTGAATCATATGAATCATATTACAAACACTTGTTGATATATATGAATGATTATATGTATTTTTTTTATTTGTTCACAACGTTCACAACGAATAACTTGTTCACGATATATAGGTAGTGTTGACGTGAGGACCGTCCTTAAAATGAAGACGATGAGAACCAATGAAATTACGACATCTCATCACTATTAATTTGAACTAAAAAAGGAAAAAAAATGAAATTAGTCAATCAATTCATGATTTTCTTACTCACCAAATTACACACACACTCTTTCTCTCTTTGGACATTCATGACACTGTTATGGTTCACAATAACATCGATGATTCACACCATTATTGTGGTTCACCACATCACCGATGAGTCGTGATACCGTCATGGTTCACTACACTACCGACGATTCACAATAAATACAAGTTTATGATCCATGACTCAAACATGTATGATTCACGACTCAAAAATGTGTGATTCATGACATTGGTGATTTACAATTAATACAAATATTTTGTTCACAACTAATGGTTCATACTATCAACAATAATGATTCATAAGAAACACTGAATCGCGCATTCGTGTGTGATTCTTCATCCATTAAATTTAGAGAGAAAAAGAGAAAGTGAATTATTTGAGGAAAGAGAATGGTTGACTTAGATGATTGAAACATTCCTTACTAATTAACTATCAAATTTATTTCATTTAATTTTAAATTAATTAAAATGGATGACATGTCAAATTATTATTGGTTCTTACCGTCTTTATTTTAAGGACGGTCCTCATTTGATCCACTCCCTATATATATATATATATATATATATATATATATATATATATATATATATATATATGTATATATATATAACCGATGAGTCGTGATACCGTCATGGTTCACTACACTACCGACGATTCACAATAAATACAAGTTTATGATCCACGACTCAAACATGTATGATTCACGACTCAAAAATGTGTGATTCATGACATTGGTGATTTACAATTAATACAAATATTTTGTTCACAACTAATGGTTCATACTATCAACAATAATGATTCATAAGAAACACTGAATCGTGCATTCGTGTGTGATTCTTCATCCATTAAATTTAGAGAGAAAAAGAGAAAGTGAATTATTTGTGGAAAGAGAATGGTTGACTTAGATGATTGAAACATTCCTTACTAATTAACTATCAAATTTATTTCATTTAATTTTAAATTAATTAAAATGGATGACGTGTCAAATTATTATTGGTTCTTACCGTCTTTATTTTAAGGACGGTCCTCATTTGATCCACTCCCTATATATATATATATATATATATATATATATATATATATATATATATATATATATATATATATATATATATATATATATATATATAGACACACACACACATGTATGTATCTATGTATGTATGTTGAGGTTCAATTGAGAACTTTTGTACATCGAGGAACCATTGAGAACTTTTGTGCATCATAAATCCCAACAAGGGTGCATTGAGGGCATATTAGGAAATATAATCTAATACATTTATTTTTCCAGATTTAATTTTATCATTATTTCCTGGATTAAAACAATCTTAATTAAAGATATTTTGCTAAAATTATGGAAGTTGTTATCATTTTGAGTGGGTCTCTCATTTCTAATCCTATCATTATCATCCTCCAGCAGAGAATTCTGAAACATCTGCATCATCAGGCCCGACTTTTGACTTGTGCAGTATGGTCAACTGAACAGGGCCCCACTTTTAATGGGCCTCTAAAATTTTATCAGGACCAACTTATATTAGAGAAGAAAATAGCCCAAGCAATTTCCAATGTCCCAAATAGCTAATACCCTAAGCACGGCAACCGGCAACACAAGGGTGAGAATGATATAAATGCTTTTATCATATTAATGAGCTGGAAGACGGCAGGGTCTAAGGGTGATGTAGAATTTAAAGCGTCGTTTGATCATCAACTTTCACCTAGAATCCATTAACCCCAATACATTTTAATCCTATAATTTAATATATATCCTAATTTACAAACCTGGTCTAAAACTCCAAATTTGAATCTACTGAGTAATGAACAATAAACAATTGAGTAAAATTTTGAGTGACCTTTTGTTTTCTACTACTTGTTTGCATATTGTTTCCTCCCTCTATAGTTTTATCTCTGTCGCATGGTGTGGTGCACCTGGCCTTCTATCGTCTCCTCACTCACTCGTCCAGCACACCGCCTCCGGTAAAGTACACGTCTACACTGCCCTTCCTCCAGCGAGGCGTTACCTTGTTATTTTTGTCTCCGTATTCAAGCAACTGAGTGAAAAGGTACAAAACCCTTTCTTTTAATTCCTACTTTTTGTGTGTAGTGTGAATTGTGGTGTGTGTTTGTGTGTTTTTTAAGAGAGAGAGAGAGAGAGAAGAAAGAGAGGGCACTAATAAAAAGTAAAAGCTCTCTTTTTAACTTCTATTTGATATTAGTTTTTAATTTTCCAGAGCTAAAAGGAGAAAAGGAGTAAGAAAAATGACAATTGAAGATAAACCAAAACTTTAGTTACTACACTAGTTAAAGAATTATTACTGTTAGAGCAATAGAGTTCAAGTATTCAAACATTTTGTATTTATTCTTAAAATAGTAGTAATTGGTTATTTTATGACTTAAGTATCATTTTATGTAAAACACAATATTTTAAGAACCAAGTACACATATACTAACGTATATAGTAAAACTTTACAATTTAACACCAGCTAGATGTTACTTTATGAGGATCTTGATTAAGAAATATTTTCTATTGCTATATTTTTTTGTGGATATATAGTCTAAGAATTTATATGGTATTTATTGATTTTTGTAAAAAAAAGTTTTAAATTTATGTGATGAGGGCGGCCTAGTTATAACTATTACACAGTGCCTCCAAAATCAGTGAGACGACCCTGTTGATCATCAGCAGAAAATTTCGATAATTCCCATTTCCATTATCACTCAATCATCCATGACAAACAATCAATCGAGCTTCATCCATTATCACTAAATAATCTTATCATCATCATCCTCCAGCTGAAAGTTTCGGATCCTACAACAGAAAAGTTCGGACCCCCCATTTCCATTATCACTAAATCATCCATGACGAACAATCAATCGAGCTTCATGCGGACAGAAGAAATGAATGATCTAGAGCACATAAACGAAAAAGATTTTGTCGATTATAAGGAGAGTAAGTGACGTTGAGAACTTTTAGTGAATCTGGACCACCTGATAATGCATTTGACAGGTTGCATAGTATATATATAATATTGGTTGTTATAGTAGTGTTTTATTTTGGACTTCCTGATACATCTACTTTTCAGGTTCTATTTTTTCGTATGCATAGTTGCAACAGTGAGTTTTCTGGACGTCATGATATATTTAGTTTTTTCGTATGCAAAGTTGCAATAGTGAGTTTTCTGGACGTCCTGATACATTTAGGTTTTTCAGTTTTTTCGTATGCACGATGTTGAGGTTTGTTCAGTTTTTTCGTATGCATGATGTTGAGAACTTATCTGTTGTTTCGTATGCATGATGTCGAGGTAATGTTAGTGCACCTACAACATTGATTTTTGTGTTAACGTTGGCATGTTGAAATGCAAGACACTCTCAGTAAACATGTAACTATATAAGGGTGTAACATCTTGCACAACCACACGTATGCATAACAATACGTGGCAACACCAGTTTGTTTTTTTTTTTGTGCATCATTTTCGACACGATATTTTTTTTTATTATGTAGGTGAAGGGATTCTTAATGAGGGCTTTGATAACAATGAATGTCAGTCGCCAGGAGAATCTATGTATCGTAAACCTATTTTATCGGGTACCCAGATCCCATATCTTTACTTAAAATACGATTCTCTTATTAAAGCTATCAAATCCTATGAATAATATGCAGAAGTGTCTGGGTTTGTTACGCGTAAGTCAACACAAAAGCGCAACTAACTGTGATGGAACAATAACCTTAAAAGTATTACTATGTAACAAAGCTGGTGAAAACACTCTATGCAACCAAGACAGTGCCAAGAAACGATTTACATCATCAATGCGTACGAGGTGCCTGCATCAATAAGGTTTAACCTAGTTAGTGGCAATAGGTACCAAGTGTATCGTTTCATTGCGTGGCACAACCATGATTTTGTGGACCCTGAAGATAGGCATCTATTAACATCGGCACGTAAGTTAGACTTTAAACAACAAGCGTAAATTCACAAAGCTGGTAATGTGAACATTGGCCCTAGTCGAGTGCATAACTTGATGAAAGAGGTTAAGGGATCATTCGACGACATCGGTGCAACAAATGTTGATTTTAAGAATTCTAGGAGGGATATAAGCTTGTTTATTGGTGAGAACGACACACATATTTTCATTGACAAACTAAAGAAGAGATGTGAAGATGATAGTGGTTTCTCAATGCATTACACATGCAACGCGGATGGTATATTAACCAATGTCTTTTGGGCGGACTCCGTGGAAAAATGCAACTACGAGGCATTTGGTGACGTGATTTATGCAACGTATCAAACAAACCTGTGAGTGTGAAATTTTTTTATTGTGCATTTACTTTTTATTAAATTTTATTACACGTTAATATGAAACAGGCCCTACTAATACGTAATGGTCACGGATTCGTTAATGTGTTCTGCCAGGCACGACATGGTTTTTGTACGATTTTACAGGGATAAATAACCACAAGAAGTGTGTTACTTTTGGTGCAGGCTTAATAGCAAGGGAGAACGCAGACTCGTACAAGTGGCTCGTGAAAGCATTTTTAACGACTTTTGGTAAGGAACCTACATTTGTTTTCACTGATCAGGATCCTGCTGTCATACAGGTTTTTGAGGAAGTATTTAAATATGCAAAACATCGATTTTCAATGTGGCATATCACCAGTAAGCTAGAACAGAAGGTTAGATTCATCAACGTGTTTTTTGTGTATATCAACACCCAAGCGTTGAACTATCATTTAATATTGATGTTTTCATATCAGCATATAATAATGTATTTTGCTTTTGTAGATTGGTTCCCCACTATGCAATGATGAAGTATTTTTAAGCCGTTTCAATAGCATAGTGTGGAACAAGACAATTGATGTTAATTAATTTGAAGTCAGGTGGAAACAGTTGATGCACGACTACAAGTTTGAAGAGCATAAGTGGTTTTGCGATTTGTTTAATATGCGTGTGAACTGGATACCAGCAATTTCATATGATTTTCCATTGGGTGGTTTGAAGTGTACCACCTCACAATCGGAGAGCGAAAATTCATTTTTTGGACGTTTCATAAATGGCGATTCAACTCTGTTTGAATTTTACGGCCAGTTTGAAACTGCTATGGACCACCAGCGTGAATCACAACGTACTCTTGACCTAAAGTCAAGGGAGTATGCTCATGGACTAAAAACAAATTTTAAATCAGAGAATAAAGCGGCACAATTGTTTTCCCGTGCAACGTTTTTAGACTATCAAGACGAGATCTACAAATCCGCATTATCATGCACGTCAAGTGAAGGAGTAGACGAAGACAACAATGAGATGCGCACATGTAAAGTAATTAACATGAGATGCGCACATGTAAAGTAATTGACTAACATTGAATGTCAGGTACGTGAACAAATGTTTATTTCACAATTATATATTCAATGCGTTCTTGTAGGTCCCGAGAGGTTCCCAAAGTATATAGCTTTAAGCTGTAGAGGGGGGGTGAATACAACTATTTACAAACTACACACTATTTTCTCAATGTTTGTATGTATTATCAACAATTTGTTAATTACAAACAAGCTTGAATGCGGAATAGTTCAAGCTGAGATGACAGATACAACAGTATGTTCACTAGTCTAAGACAAACTCAAACTAGTATACAATGAATACACTCACTAAGAAGCACTCACTGTGTTTACAAGACTTAAGGGAACAGCTTATGTAAAAAACAGCTTAGACACACAGATACTGATTTACACAGAAGCTTGCATGAAAATCACACTTGCACGTTCACTCTTGGGTTTCAGCACTTAGCTTTCTTCACACTTCTTTCTGTCCTTAGAAGCTTCCTTTTATACTCACTTAGAGGATCTAAGAGAAACATCTTCATTGGACGGAATGAAAAAGGAGAAGTCTTGTTGAAAAGACAACATAACCTTTTCTGCACTTTTTCTGAAAAGCAGACTTGTCTTCACATGTGCAGAACTTTTGTCTTTTTACTTTGTCTACTGTTGCATTGCCTTTAACTAATTTAGGAATGTCAACTTTGCGTTTTTCTTCCTTGTAAAGGCCTATTTTGATATAAGAAAAAGGTCTGTCACCCTTTTTCAAATAAACCTTTGTCTTCATGTTACAGAACAGCTTGGCAGGCTGAGCAGTTCTGTTTTCCACTTTGTCTTCGACTTTGTAAACTGATCTTGTAGTCAAAAACAATACATGATGACTTGGAAACATATTCCATAAAGTGTTTAGCCTGTTCACAAAGAACA
>JAANYP010006641.1:0-11579 GCA_020465985.1 Centrapalus pauciflorus
GCTATTGCTCAGACTGAGAAACTTGGGAATAAGTTTACCAAACCTGTGGAAGTTCAAAAGACAATTAAGCTTCCTGTCTTTGACATCTGTCCTCCTAAAAAGAGGAAAGAGGAGACAAACAAAGCTGTGGCTATAGAACCCTCCACTCAAGCTGTTGATTCATCAAATAGTAATAAGTTTGCTAAACCTGCTAATAGAATCAACAAAAATAACTCAGAATGTGTTTCTAATAGTTCTTCTTCCAAAAATCCTAAAAAGAGAAAATGTTATAAATGTGGGAAGAAGACACATCTGGCCAAGGACTATCCTGAATCTGAGGACATGAGGCCCGTTGACTCTGATGGTTCTCTCACAGCTGTTACAAGTAGTGTTGGAAACATCTCAGTCAATAAAAGTGGTATCCAAGCTGATACCATTCAAATAGGGAATATTAGTGTGGATATTATAAGTCCATCAACAAATGGTGATGAAGTAGGAGAACTCATCTCTGTGATGAGTTCCCCTAAAAATGACTAATATTTCTCTTATCACTCTGCAGGAAAAACAACCTTCCCAGGTTTGGTACTTGGACAGTGGCTGCTCAGGGCACATGACAGGTTGTAAAGAATTGCTGAGTGATCTCAGGCCTGAAAAAGGGCCAAAAGTCACGTTTGGTGACAATGTACAGGGATCTACTAAGGGATATGGAACCCTTAAAGCTGGTGCTGCGGTGTTCAAAAGAGTAGCCTATGTGGTTGGGCTAAAACATAACCTGGTTAGCATAAGTCAACTGTGTGATGTTGGCTACAAGGTTAACTTTGATGAGCACCTGGGTTACATATTGGATCCCCAAGGCAAAGTTGTGCTGTGTGCTCAACGAAAGAAAGGTGTATATGTTGTGGACATGAAATCTGCTGATCCCACAACTGAAACCTGTTTTCTCACAAGAACAAATGCAGACCTAAACTGGTTATGGCATAAAAGGCTGTCACACCTGAACTTCAAGAACATCAACAAACTCTGTGAGAAAGAGTTGGTGACAGGTTTGCCTTCTATGACCTTTGTTAAGGATAAACTCTGCACAGCTTGTGAGAAAGGCAAGAAGAGAAAATCATCATTTAAATCGAAACATAACTTCTCTATTGATACTCCTCTCTTCTTAATCCATATGGACTTGTTTGGACCTGTTAATGTCCCAAGTCTAGGAGGAAGAAGATACACTCTAGTAATGGTTGATGAGTTATCCAGGTACACATGGGTGATCTTTCTGAAGAGCAAAGGAGAGGCTGCTAGAGAAATTATTGGATTTGTGAAAAAGATGGAAATGCTGAACTCTGCCCAAGTGAAGCAGCTTAGAAGTGATCATGGTACTGAATTCAGAAACAGTACTCTTGAAGACTTCTGTGAAGAGAGAGGAATCACTCAAAACTTTTCAGCTGTAAGAACTCCACAACAAAATGGAGTTGCTGAAAGGAGAAACCGAACTCTCATTGAAGCTGCTAGAACCATGCTGTGTGCATCAGGTTTACCTTCATCATTTTGGGCTGAAGCTGTCAACATTGCCTGCTTTACCCAAAACAGATCCTTAGTGGTGAAAATGTTCAACAAGTCTCCTTATGAGCTGATCAAAGGGAGGAAACCAAATGTCAGTTACTTCCATGTATTTGGTTGTCCCTGCTTCATTTTGAATCAAAGGGATCAGCTGGCAAAGTTTGAACCAAAAGCTGATGAAGGTGTGTTTGTTGGCTACTCTGCTATCTCTAAAGCCTACAGAGTGTAAAACAACAAAAGAAAGGTGATAGATGAATCTATCAATGTCACCTTTGAAGAGTCCAAGAATGCTTCCACCAAAGCTGTTCCTGATTCAGTTTCATGAGAATTAAACTTTGATGATCTCATGCATTCCAACAGTGAAGAGGACTCAAAAGCTTCCACTACACCCAGTGTGGAACCTGTTAATCATGATGGGCATGATGATGATTATGTCAATACATCCTATGTGAATAAGTGTACTGACTTAATCACAACTGCATGTCCTGAACCTATCAATGCTGATTTTCCTAGTTCCTCTGCTGATATGTTCAACAGTGGTCAGTCATGTTCAACAAGTGAACAGGCTCAAGACAACAGTGTGTCTGAAGATCTTGAGAGCTGTTCAACAGGACCTGCTGAAGCTGCTGATAACTCAGGAGAATCCTCATTGAAGAATGATCCTAAGTGGATCAGATGTCACCCCAATGATCAAATAATTGGTGACATCAACAAAGGGGTACAAACAAGGTGGGACAGCTTAGGGAACTTTTGTATGTTCTCCAGTTTTGTTTCACTAATGGAGCCAAAGAAAGTGGATGAAGCACTAAGAGATGCCAATTGGATCACTGCCATGCAAGAAGAACTCAATCAGTTTGAAAGAAACAAAGTATGGAAGCTGGTCCCTGCACCTAAAGGCAAAACTATAATTGGCAGTAAATGGGTTTTCAGGAATAAGATGGATGAGCAAGGTCATGTCATTAGAAATAAGGCAAGACTGGTTGCTCAGGGCTACAGACAGGAGGAAGGAATTGATTATGATGAAACATTTGCTCCTGTGGCCAGGCTAGAAGCAATTCGTTTGTATCTAGCCTACGCTGCTCATAAGAGAATTAAGGTATTTCAAATGGATGTGAAGAGTGCATTTTTGAATGGGAAACTGCAAGAAGAAGTTTATGTCAAGCAGCCTCCAGGTTTTGAAAATGAAAACATCCAGGTTTTGTCTATAAGTTGGACAAAGCTCTCTATGGTCTCAAACAAGCACCTAGAGCCTGGTATGACACTCTTACTGATTTCTTTATGAGCAATGGGTATTCCAGAGGTAAAGTGGATACCACACTGTTCATAAAGAAAGTGAAGTATGATATTATGCTTGTTCAAATTTATGTGGATGACATAATATTTGGTTCTACTAATGAGCAGCTATGCAAGAACTTTTCATTACTCATGAAATCTAAATATGAAATGAGTATGATGGGAGAACTTACTTTCTTTTTAGGACTACAGGTTAAACAAACCTCAACTGGAATTTTTATAAATCAAAGAAAGTACACTTTAGATCTGTTGAAAAAGTTCAAATTTGATCAAAGTTCTCCTATTAAAACCCCAATGGCAACCAATGTAAAATTGGATGCTGATGCCAGTGGCAAAGCTGTTTCAGTAACAGTTTACAGAGGCATGATTGGGAGCTTGCTATACTTAACTGCTAGTAGACCTGATATTATTTTTGCAACCTGTCTGTGTGCTAGGTTCCAAGCTGATCCAAAAGAATCTCATCTAGCAGCTGTTAAAAGAATCTTCAGATACCTGAAGGGTACACCAGGTTTGGGTCTTTGGTATCCCAAAGACTCCAGCCTTGAACTAACAGGTTATTCAGATTCTGATTTTGCAGGCTGCAGGCTAGATAGGAAAAGCACAACAGGTGGATGTCAACTTCTTGGTGGCAAGTTGATAAGTTGGTGCAGCAAGAAGCAGAACTCAGTGTCTACTTCTACTGCTGAAGCTGAGTACATTGCTGCTGGAAGCTGCTGTGGGCAGATTCTGTGGATGCAGCATCAGCTTGAAGATTATGGGCTTGTGTATAGGAAAATTCCTATTCTGTGTGATAACACAAGTGGCATAGCCATTTCCAACAATCCAGTTTTTCATTCAAGAACAAAGCATATTGAAGTCAGACATCACTTCATCAGGGATCACATCCAGAAAGGTAATGTGGAGGTAAGTTTTATTTCCACAAATGAACAGCTTGCAGACATTTTCACCAAACCTCTGGATGAAACAAGGTTTAATTACCTTGTCAGCAAGCTGGGCATGATAAACAAGAGTGACTAAGTGTTTCTCAAAGGTCTAAGAATTTGTGTGTTTCACACTGCTCAAGTTTCTCAGAACAGCTTAGACAGAACAAGTTATACATGTTCTGTACTTAGTCATTTGTCTGAAAAACTTGAACAGCTTGAGCATACAACAGGCTGAACAAAAACAGTTTACTCGTCCAGCCAGGTATGATGGTCCAATCTTCTCCCTGTTCACTCCTTCACACTATCTTACAAGCCATTGTCTTGTAACCTGTTCAACTATTGAACACAACCTGTTCTTACAAAAGAGAGCAGGCTGAAGGCACAGTTTGAAGAATGAACAGCTTGAAGATTGAACAGCTTGTGATGACCCTGCTCATCACAGGTTTGACCAACAGCTTAGACTAACAGTTTTTTTTAATTACCTTTCTTCAAACTTAAGTTACTTAATTAACGTTTTTATTTAACTTAATTACTGCGGATAATGTG
This sequence comes from Centrapalus pauciflorus, assembly GCA_020465985.1. NCBI lineage: Eukaryota > Viridiplantae > Streptophyta > Magnoliopsida > Asterales > Asteraceae > Centrapalus > Centrapalus pauciflorus. Next base: position 4,293 of record JAANYP010006641.1, read on the forward strand.
GGTTACGTGTGTTAGTGACTAAAAAGGGCTCAAGTGGTCTGACAAACGGTCTGACATGGACAACCGTTCCGTTTTCCGTTAACGACTTTTTCAAATCAACCGCCTAAAACTTTCTCTCTCATACACACTCACATTCAAATCCTATAAATACCCCATACTGTTTCATCTTCGTCTTCCTCATCATTTCCAGAAATCCTCAAGAACCCTAAATATCGACTAAGTGTCTTCTGCTTCTCCAAAGCTCAAAACTTCCCAAATGGCTCACAGACCTAATCCCCTTCTTCCAGTGTTCGTTGGTGATGATGTTGTCAAACACTCATCAGTCACCACAATGCTGACCATCAAACCCACTAACTACATTGCAAATCTGACCATACCCAAGAACTATGTGGGAAAAGGGTATGGAGAAATGGTGGAGTTCTTAAGAGTTCATCCGTTGAACTATGCAATGACTGCAACTCCTGGTGTCCTGTACCAGGAGATGGTGTACGAGTTCTGGTACACCTGTGCCTACAACCCGAACACCAAAGTCATCAAAGGTACTATTCTAAATGGGACTCAGACCATTGAGATTAGTACTGATCTTCTCAGGGAGGTGCTTCGTCTACCAACTGCTGAAACATATGACATGCCTCAAGCTGAGGATGAACAAATGGGCAATCTGCTACGCTTCTGTGGTGTAGCAGAACCCAAAATTGGAGCTACTTTATTCAGGAAGGAGTTGTCCCCCACTTACAGCTTCTTATTTGCTTCAGTAATGATGAGCTTCAGTAGCAAAGTTGGTATTTTTGACCAACTCAGCCGTGATGAAGTCCCCATTGTTCTACAGCTGGTGGATGGGACTACAATCGACATGGCAAAATGGATTTTCCTGAATCTGAGGAATCTGGTGCAGCAGGAAACTCGTCCAGCTGCTGTTCGATACACCAGATTTCTGAGCCTCATATTCAAGCATCATTGTGGTGAGCACCTGTACAATTCTCAACATTTACTTAAAACTTCTGTATTTCCTGTTATAGGGAATAGAGTATTTTATACACCTGTGCTACCCAATGAGCCTCCTCTATCTACTCTAATGAGGGGGTTACAGGGATTGGTGGAAGAACCCTCTGATGTGAGGGTGGATCCAGAAGCTGCTGCTCCCACAAGAAAATCCAAAGCCAGGTCTAAACTTGTTAAGAGGACCCTGACAATTGCTGAAGCTGGGCCTGTGAAAAAGAAGGCCAAAACAGCTCAGTCTGAGTCTGCTCTCTAAGCCTCTGTGGCTGGGGGGAGCAGGCTCCTCACCCTGAAGCCTCTGTGGCTGGTGCCTTTGTGGCACCTGAGACTATGGAACAGGTCAACCCACCTGTTTCTGACACAGTCTCAAAACCTGTCCAGTCTGAACCCCTCATCACCTCTCAACAATCACCCACTTCATCCATTCACTACCAACGAAAATCCATCTCCAAAAAGAAATCAGCCAAAACAACCACCTCCTCTGTTCCCTCCCAACAGGGTTCAGTTGTAAGAGAAGCAACCCCTGCTGCCTCTCCTATATTAGGAGAAGGTTCAGCCCAATTGGAGCCTGCTTCACTCCAACCCGAGTCTACCCAGAGTCAGCCTAGACCCTCTGGTTCCTCCCAACAGGAACCAGTTGTATAAACGGAGATAGCCACATCAACTATCCCAGCCTCCCAACAGGCTGAGGATATTGAAAGACAGGAGTCCTCTCCACTCCACACTGCGTCCACACTGTCCCCCACTCAAATCTCCTCACACCGTGAGTCTGCACGAGGTGCCCACGCTGCTGGTATAGACCAATCAGCAGCTCAGCCTCAAACTTCTGCTCCCCATGATACAGCTGTTCTACACCAAACAGCTGCTGAGGGACCAACAACCCAAGCTGATGAACCTCAGGGATCATACCATCCCTCTGGTAAGGCTGCTCCCTCCATGCAAACTCCATCAGCAGGTTTCACCACTGCTGATGTTGAAATGCATATCCCATCTCCCAATGATGAGGTGCTTTTCCACCAAGGCACTATAGAGGGAACACCCACTGGCCTTCATGAGGATGTTGCAACACAAGCAGCATCTGAAAGGCCCCCAACATCAACCCCTTTTCCTGATGAAGCAGCTACAGCCGCTGCTGAGGGACTCATTAACCCCTCCAAGCTGGGCCACATTACTTTTGCCCAGGCTATGGAGCTTCTTTCAAATGTTCCTCTTCCCTCTCCATCACATCCTCATACACCAGCCTCCTCATCATCTTCTCCATCTACTCAATCTAAACAGTTCACCCATACACCTCCATCTCCAATAGACCTGCCTTTGAAGGATCAGCTTTCTCTGCTGACCAACAAAGTTGGTTCTTTGGAAACTGCTATGACCTCTCTACCCTCCATTATTTCAGACTCTGTGTCTGAACAACTTAAGGGGTTCTTTGATTCGTGAAAAGACTCCTTTCTTGCCACTCCACAAACTGATAATTCTTAACAGCTGTTAGCACTCACTGCACAGCTGCAAAATGTGTCCACCTCCCTCTCCTCCATTCTTTCACTGCAACAGGACTCTGTGTCCTCAATGACAGCTATTTCTCAACAGTTGTCATCTCTCCTCACTTCTTGCAATTCTACCCTTCCTGCCACTCTGGCCAGCTTGACCACACTAATTGGCTCTCTATCTAATTCTATGTCATCAAACCTTGCGGATGTGCAAGATTCTCTTGAACTTCATCTTGCACAGCTTCAAAGTTTGCTGTTCACCGAGTCTGATAGGGAAAACATTGTTAAGATGACCTCCCTTTCTGATACACAATCCTCTTCTCTTCAAACCTGTCTTTCCCAACTTGCAGAGGTAAAGGACAATTTGGCTTTCTTAGTGAATAGCCTTGTTTGCCCCAGGCCTGCTGCCAAAACTGCTGGCAAGCCTGATGACTTTGTGTCTTCAGGCAGACCGGGTGTTGATGGTGCTGGTCCATCTCCTTCAAAGGGGGAGAAGTCGTCTGCCTCTAAGACTAAGTCTAAGGGGGAGAAAACTTCCTCTCCTAAGGAGAAACCAGTGCCTGCAGCACAAACTGGTCAACCAGCAGGAATCTCTGAAACAGGTACAATAGAGGGTGCTTCTCATGCTGCTCAGCCTACTCAGGTTGAATCTCCAATCCCTGCTCAGTCTAAGGGGGAGGAATCCATTCCTGAGGGCAGGCCAAGCAGCAGAAGGAGGCATCTGATCTTAGAGGAAGAAGAAGAAGAGGAGGAAAGTCCTGAAGCTGCTACCACTACAGCAGCTAAAGGAAATGAAATAGCAGAAGTTGATCCCATACAGCAGAAAGCAGCAGAAATCAAATTCCACAAAGCCAGGGCCAAAGAAATGGGTCTTCCTATGCACAAATATTTTGAGTTTAGAGAAGAACAGCTTCAATGTTGGTACATCCTGTGTGACGATAGCAGTCTAAGTGATCCTACATTGTGATTTTAGCAAGTGTTTGTTATATATGTTTATATATGGTTGATATTTATTAGTGTTTGTATGTTTGAACTTGATGTAACGTATTACAAGAAGTTCAAACATAAAGTACAAAGATAAATTCAATCATAAGGTAATAACATAAGTTTCAACACTTAGTTGTTTATGTGAATTGCTAGATTCGAATTAATTAAGGCTTGGCATTCGAATCTGTGATAGATTCGAATGTAGCCTTAGATTCGAATGAGCCCAGATTCGAGAGTGTCATTGTGGACAAACTCAAATGGGCCTTGGGCCAGATTCGAGTTTGGCCCACATCAGACTCGAATCAGGGTCTATAATTAGGGATAGACTCGAGATATTATCAGACTTTTTGCAGAATTCGTGAGGGATTAAGAATAAAGCGATCTCGAGTTTATCATCAGTTTTCGTGCGTTTTCGGAGAGAATCAGTTCGTAGGATCGTTTGTGTGTCGTTCGTTCAGCCTCTGATAGTCTCCGTGTTTCGTAGTTGAGAGTTGTTTCCGTCTACCCGTTAACGAGGATTCCGCACTCGTTGACGGTTCCGCGTCTAGATAGATCTCGTAGTGGTAGACCTTACAAGTGGTATCAGAGCCTACGGAGTGTTCTTGGTGTTCTTCGTGTTCATCTAGATACATTCTAGGTTTCTTGACGCTAGTTGGACGGTTTTTCTCTCAAAATCGAGTTTTTGAGCTTAGCAAATTCTTATCCGGGAAATACTTTGTGGTTTTTCACGTTTTTGATCGAAATCATTATTTTTCGTTGGAAAAATAGTGATTTAATCTGTAAAACGTCAAAAAATCTAAGTGTTAGCCGTTTTTCGAGTTTGCGGCGCTCGAATCTAATAGGGGTAATTAGGGTTACACTTAGTCTCGAGTCTAACCAAAATCCGCTCCTTTCGAGTCTGTTTCAGTGGGTTTCGAATCTATTTCGAGTTTGTTGCTTCATTCGAATAGGATCTCGAGTCTATTCAGTTTCGAGTTTATTTCGAGTCTAGTTAGTTTCGAATAGAGGTTTCGAATCTGCTGTCAGTTTCGAGTTTGCTGACCTTCGAATCTAAGGACCTTTCGAATCTGACATAATTTCGAGTTTAATTGAATTATAACACTTAATCGAATTTAATCCCAAATAAATTGGAATCTGATTACATTCGAATCTACCTAGATTCGAAAGAATTATTTCACATTTGTTTCGAATTAAATTAATTAAGTTAAATTCAATTACTTTCGAAAAGATGTCTAATCTTCAAAAATTCCTAGAAATGGACCACGAGGTCGGGAAGGCAAACGCACCGCCTAAGCTGATGAAAGTCGAGGATTATTACTGGTGGAAAGATCGGTTTACCGATTTCGTGCGCTTTAATGACATGCGCATGTGGGTGTGCATCGACGAAGGGTATATTCCACCGGTTTCAGAAGTTGAAGGCCGTGAGAAAGTCTTGTCATACCAAATGATGAAGGAGGATGACAAGAAATTGTATGAAGCCGAAAACAAAGCTTTCTCACTAATTCGAATGGCGTTACTGCAGGATATTCTACACACATTTAGGACTCAGAGGACATCAAAAGAACTTTGGGAGTCGCTAGAGAAGAGGTGTGAGGGAAATCCTCGGGTTCGTAGAAAGCGTACAGAGCTGTTGAAACAACAGTTCGCAATTTTCAAGGCGTTAAAGGATGAACAACTGGATGACATCATCACCCGTTTCTATCATCTATTGACGGAACTTGAAAGTCACGGGATTGAGTTTACTGACACTGACAAGAACAACAAGCTTCTTGATGCTCTACCAGCCAAATGGGCTATGTACGTGGCAATGATCAAGCTAAATGAGGACAAGTATTACACTCAATCTTTGGATGACATTGTGGGAACGTTGAGGGCATATCACTTCGAGCTACTGAAGGCCGAGACTGATTACGAACAAGTCCAGAATCCAGCGATGTATTTTGGAAAGACAACAAAACCTTCAGCGGCAGCCGAACCGAAGACTGCTACAACGTTTTTCACGGGAGAAACGTCATCACCAGCAGAGTCTGATGACACATTAAATCGCGCGTTCTTAGGATTAGGAAGATCGGAAGAACCGCAACCTCAAGTACAACAGGCATCGACATCTCAGAGCTATTCAAAGATGCCCATGAGCGCAAAGTCAGCGGAAGAACATCTGAATCTGCTTGCTTCTTTTGTGGCCGCGTACGGGAATTGTGTTCAGGGGAAGATTAATGATCCTGCTCTATGGGATGAGGACTACGATCAGGTCGACCCTGATGATCTTGAGGAAATGGATCTTAGGTGGCAACTGGCCATGGTAACCCAGAGGGTTAAGAGATTCATAAAGAGAACTGGAAGGAATCTGCAGATGAATAACAAGGGGATAGGGTTTGATAAGTCCAAGGTGAAATGCTACAACTGTCAAGGACTGGGCCACTTCACCAGGGAGTGCCAGAGACCAAAGGTAGAGACATACCAGGGGCAGAGTAAGCATCAGGGACAGTTCCAGAATCAGTCCCAACAACGATACCTTCCAAGTTCCTCATCTGGACAAGCCAATCTAGCTGGTTTACTATCCAACGTCACTTCAGACCGACAGCTAGATGGTACGTATGACTGGAGTTCACATCCTGAGTCGAATGCTAGAGCCTTCATGGCTGAAGTTACAGAAACTGGGTGTGATGGGGACGAGCAGACCACACGGGACAGCAGTCCGATGTGGGTAGAAAAGACGAATGATTAGACAGTGCTGGAGTTTGCTGCTCAGATGGCCAACATGGAATCTGACAACTCAAAGGTTAGTCTGCCTTATTCTCTTTTTCGTGAATTGTGTGCGTTATGTGTTAATTTAATGATAGGTTAAATCTAGTCTTAGAATCACATAAGACCATAACTGCTCAGAATGAAAATTTAAAAATTGAAAATGCTAGCCTAAATGATATCAAGCAGGATCTAAAAGAAAACCTTAAGGCTGATGCTCAAGACCTAGTAGTTCTCAAAGACAAACTCAGTGAGCAGTGCGTTAGGATAGAGCTTATGTATGAGCACGTAGAGGCCTTGACAAAAAGTCTTAAGGACAAGGATATAGAGCTAGCAGAGACAAAGGTTAAGGTAGCAGAGGCAAATAGCAAGTTGGAGAAGTTTAGGAATTCGAGTCTAAATCTAGGGAAAGTCTTAGATGCCCAAAGACAGTCTAAGAAGCCCGTAGGTCTAGGATTTCATGAAATTCCTCCACCTTTCAATGCAAATTATGTGCCTCAGCCTCAGGAGAACACTAACAAATCAGTAGACTTAGAGGACCTACCTACACCAACTCCTGAACCTATAGTAGAAAATGCACCTAAGGTGGCTGACTCAACCGTCAAGGTCAAGAAAGTGAAATTTGTGTCTTCCTCCAGTGAAACACCTGCAGGAAAACAGAAAATTTCTTGGGCTGATCAGGTCGATGAGCCAGACACCATAGATGTACCAAAGGAAATAGACACTAGTGAGACACCTAGATCTAAGGGAACACACAAAAAGTCCATAGATAAGATGTCTTGCTTCAGATGTCACGAGAAAGGGCATGTTGCTTCTCACTGTCCACTTAGGAAAGCCGATGTTACCCCTAAGACAGTGAACCCAACACCTGTTAAGCCCTCAACCTGTGTGGCAAGCAGCAGTAGTTCTCAACCTACCGAGAAAACTGTGCAGGCCGCACCCAAACAAGTTGTGAAAAACACACCGGTTAAGGTTGGACCAAAGGAAGTGATTAGGACAAATTCGCCGAATCGTGTCATTAATCAATCTAGGTCAGCACCACAACAAGTCTATAGGAGCACAACACCTA
>JAANYP010006642.1:0-10153 GCA_020465985.1 Centrapalus pauciflorus
AGGCCCTGTTTGATAGCACTTATCAACCTCTTATCGGAGCTAACCTCTTATTCGGTAAGAGGAAAACTCGATAAGTGCGTTTGATTTGCATAATACATAAGAGGCAAAATCCTCTTATTTTGTCTTACCATGATAAGATTTTTTTTTCCTCTCATCACCTCTTATCAAAACCCTCTAAAGAAAAACAAAACCCTCTCTTCTCCTTGCTGAAACCCCACCCCACTCATACATTTACCCCATACCTTACCTCACCCACCCTACCCCTACCCTACCCTATCCTAAAACTCCCTACCCCTACCCCTACCCTACCCTACCCCACCCCACCCCACCCTTACCTTTACCCCATACCTTACCTCACTCACCCTACCCCTACCCTACCCTACCCTATCCTACCCCACCCTTCCCTTACCTTTACCCTACCCTCAACCACCTAATCTCACCCTACCCTAATACCCTTAACTTACTTATACCACCCCGTCTCCATCTCCACCCTTAACCCTACCCACCCCACTCCCATACTTACCCTATCCCACTCTACCCCACCACTACACTAACCCATCAAACCTACCCACCCCACCTCACCCCTCCTTATCCCACCCCACCCTACCCCTATCTCTTCCTACCCCTACCCCTCAAACCTACCCACCTCACCCCTACCGTATCCCTCAAATCTACCCATCCCTACCCACCTTACCCCTCAACCTACCCACCCTACCCCTACACCATTACCCTACCCTATTTACCCCACCCTCAACCTACCTCACCCCTACCCTACCTCTTACCATATTTATTATAACGAGAAATATTCCAACACTTTTTGATAAAATTTATTATTTTTCAATAACATATCTATATAACTTATAAACTTAAGTTATTTGGAAGTTAATAAACATAACTTTATAAACTTGATTATAACTTATAAACTTTAATTGTTATTTGATTCTTGAAAGCATGTTGGTTATATGTTTATTGAATGCATTTATGTTACTTGATTATAACTTATAAACTTGATTTGGTTTTTTACTTAAATCTTGTTAATGTTATTTGAATGATATTAAATGTTTACATAGATCACTTTGATTCAATGATATTATTCTTACTTGATATTTGACTTTAATCAATTATTTGGTTTTGGGAATTAATATGTAAAATTAATAAAAATAACAGGATCAGATAATTTATAAAACAAACAGACTTATTGAATTCTCTTATCAGATCTTAGTATCTTATCAGGACCACCTCTCATCAATCAGAAGTGGAATCAGACATCAGACAATTAACCTCTTATGCAATCAAACAGCACCTAAGTATCTCAATCAAATTATTGTCTCAAAACCTCTCGAAAAGATGGGTCGACACATAAGTCTTATGTTACTTGTTTAGAACGAAAAAAAAATCTGAAAATAAAAAGTTTAGTCAACATAAAAAAACATAATTTGTTATACTCGGAATTTATTACGATGAAAATATGTGAACATGATCTCGTTAAACTGTAACATCCTCGGAATTTAATCATTGTAATTGAGGATTAATTAGTATAAGATTTGAATTTGATGAAATTAAGTTGGAATTATGTATGATAAATATGAATTGGAAAGTGTTTTGATGGATTGTTGTGGTTTGATAAATTTCATTTCATATATATATATATATATATATATATATATATATATATATATATATATATATATATATATATATATATATAGAGGGAGGTTCAATGGAAAACCAACATGCATCGGAAAACCTTGGAAAACCTCACTGCACCGCCACAAATGCATCACAATTCCCGCGTGATGCATCGAATTCTCGAGTGATGCAGTCTTTCTGCATAATGCACCTGAAAACTTGTGAAAACTGCACTGCACCACCACAAATGCATCAAATTTCCCGCATGATGCATCAAAATCCCGCGTGATGTATCAAATTTTCCGCGTGATGCAGCAAAATCCCGCGTGATGCATCACTTTATTTACGATCATGCCACCGCGTTTTTCATGAAATGCATCAAATCGGACGGTATGCGTAGGTTTCCACAGTTTTCCGGTGCATAGTGGTTTTCCATTGAACCCACCCCTATATATATATATATATATATATATATATATATATATATATATATATATATATATATATTTGTCTTAGAACTCCTCGGTGCTAGTTCTACGCCAAAACTCAAATTTGGAGTTGTCATGAAGCTTACCGGTACGGCGGTACCTAGCTTTGTGAAAAGGTCTATCTACCTCACACCTCCGAACATGCATTTCTTTTGTAAATGGAATGTTTTCCTCTTGATTTTTTTCCTTTTATATCTATTTTGATAATCATACAAAAAATCAAAATGACAAATTGGAGATGTTTAAAAACCCTATAAGGAACCGATTAGAATAACTTATTCTTCTTGGACTTCAAATGCAGTTTGAGTTGTTTGACTTAGCTTTCTTTAGGCTATCTGAAAATTATGTTATTTTCCTAAATGTTTTGAACCCAAATAAAAAAATCCAAATCAAGCCTAAGATGAAATGGATTGATAAAATGGGTATACATTTTGAATATTGAATAAAAAATCAAGAATTTAATTGTTTATATATAAAGCGAGGACTTAGGTGCTGTTTGATTGCATAAGAGGTTAATTGTCTGATGTCTGATTCCACTTCTGATTGATGAGAGGTGGTCCTGATAAGATACTAAGATCTGATAAGAGAATTCAATAAGTCTGTTTGTTTTATAAATTATCTGATCCTGTTATTTTTATTAATTTTACATATTAATTCCCAAAACCAAATAGATATCATTGATTAAAGTCAAATATCAAGTAAGAATAATATCATTGAATCAAAGTGATCTATGTAAACATTTAATATCATTCAAATAACATTAAAAAGATTTAAGTAAAAAACCAAATCAAGTTTATAAGTTATAATCAAGTAACATAAATGCATTCAATAAACATATAACCAACATGCTTTCAAGAATCAAATAACAATTAAAGTTTATAAGTTATAATCAAGTTTATAAGGTTACGTTTATTAACTTCCAAATAACTTAAGTTTATAAGTTATATAGATATGTTATTGAAAAATAATAAATTTTATCAAAAAGTATTGGAATATTTCTCGTTATAATATATATGGTAAGAGGTAGGGTAGGGGTGGGGTAGGTTGAGGGTGGGGTGGGGTAAATAGGGTAGGGTAATGGTGTAGGGGTAGGGTGGGTAGGTTGAGGGGTAAGGTTGGTGGGGATGGGTAGATTTGAGGGGTAGGGTAGGGGTGAGTTGGGTAGGTTTGAGGGGTAGGGGTTGGAAGAGATAGGGGTAGGGTGGGGTGGGATAAGGAGGGGTGAGGTGGGGTGGGTAGGTTTGATGGGTTAGTGTAGGGGTGGGGTAGAGTGGGATAGGGTAAGTATGGGAGTGGGGTGGGTAGGGTTAATGGTGGAGATGGAGACGGGGTGGTATAAGTAAGTTAAGGGTATTAGGGTAGGGTGAGATTAGGTGGTTGAGGGTAGGGTATGTTTAGGGTGGGGTGGGGTAGGGTAGGGTAGGGGTAGGGTAGGGGGAGGGTGAGTGAGGTAAGGTATGGGGTAAAGGTAAGGGTGGGGTGGGGTGGGGTAGGGTAGGGGTAGGGGTAGGGAGTTTAGGATAGGGTAGGGTAGGGGTAGGGTGGGTGAGGTAAGGTATGGGGTAAAGGTATGGGTGGGGTGGGGTTTCAGCAAGGAGAAGAGAGGGTTTTGTTTTTCTCTAGAGGGTTTTGATAAGAGGTGATGAGAGGAAAAAAAAATCTTATCATGGTAAGACAAAATAAGAGGATTTTGCCTCTTATGTATTATGCAAATCAAACGCACTTATCGGGTTTTCCTCTTACCGAATAAGAGGTTAGCTCCGATAAGAGGTTGATAAGTGCTATCAAACAGGGCCTTAATGGACATTAATAATCCAAATATTTTGTATTAAAAACTTTTTTTTTGCCGGGCGAAAGTACCTAACTTTTGCCACAAATTTTTATCCCCCTCAATCTTCGGACAAAGTTCCTGTCTGGAACCCTCTCCCCTCTCCAATGCCCGGTATTTTCTCTTGGGTGTTTGAAAATGTAATTTACTTTTTTCCTTTATCTCTTCCTAAGCACCAAATTTGATAAGATCTGTTAGTGATTCGCCTTTTGATTTGGGTTCTTTTGGGGTTAATCGACCCTATGAACCATTAATCTGCTACATTCTGATTGGTTTTCATTAAAAAACAGGTAGATTTTCATGGGTTTCTTATGTATGTGGTCTTGATTAATTGCAGTATACGTTTTGATTGATTGATTGTTACAGCTTCTTCTTTTCTTTTTGCAATCGAATGGAGTTCTTGTTTCAATCTTGATTGCCGTGCTCGGTTTATAAACTGGATTTTCTATAGCAAATCTTGGTTTATGCTTTTTATTATTTATGTGAGCAAATCCAATTTTGGTTTTGTCATGACAATTTAGGGTGTTTGGATGTTCAATTTCAAAGTGTTTACTGTGACTTCAAGAATCAAAATCAGATAATCGATTATTGGAGTCAGGAATACTCCAGCACCCTTGAAGAGTTGGAAGGCCTCTCTAAATAATCAGAAATTTCAAACTATGATTAGTGTTTGGAACACCAGATATCGGAAATTGGCTCGTTATTGCAACCTCATTTCGCCATAATCAAAGCACATCCAAACAACCCCTGTTTATGCAATTTAGGGGGTGTTTGGATGTGTTGATTGATCATTATAGATTATGTAGGGTTGGAAAGATCACTTTCTGATCATCCTTTTCGTCTGCAATAGAACTGATTATCAAACAGTTACATCCATGCTTTTAACCTAATTTGAAAAGCTTTTACTTTTCAAAAAGAATCAGAATTAGCAAATACTCAAACAACTGATCATCAGAGTATTGCAACTTCAAACAAGAAAAGCACTTCTAAACACTATTTCATACAAGCAATTTCATTACTTGTTTTCAGATATTTATTATCCTCGTATACTCGCTTTAAAAGATGCACATCGGACCATCCCCTTTGTTCCATCAACGGTCGTTTGCATCCAAAAGAGTAGCTACCAGAACCATACATCATTTTGGATGTTTTAGATTTGCTCTGTCTTTATATTCTTGATCCTGGTTTGGTCTCCTTACATGTATTAACTAACCGTTTTTCTTAATGTACGTTCATCTCCGCAGAAAATTGATTTTAGATGTGGCAGAAACTTGTCAGAGAATAGGAGTATCTAATGCTTTAGAGGAGGCTTCAATTTTTTTATATGAAACTATAATTGTAGCATCCTCTTTGTTTGAGAAATAGAAATGGATTTGACTGAAGGGTACATGTCAAACGAGCATAAGGAACAACTTCATGCTGCTTCTGAAAGTGCAGATCCGTCGTCTGTTTCTCCAATGAGGATCTCTACCTCTCCAAGATCACCGAGATCCCCAAAGATCCGTCATGGTAAAGATAGCCCGAGCAAAGGGAGCCCTGTAAAAGGCATTAGTCCAAGGAAAAATGACAGGCATTCACATACCGGAACTGATGGCCGTCCTAAGAAAGGTATAACATTTGACCAGTATTTTCTTATGTATTTGCCGATGCTGGTGAGGGTCAATAATCACACATTCACATAACAGTAATTGTAGGAAGCAAAAGATCTGGAAACACAATATTTTCATAGTTCAACAATCTTCCTTAATCCATGGTTGTTGCTAGGATTCTTATTATCAAATAAAAAATAGTAACTCGTTATTGTAGATTTGTAGTGCATTCCCTAAAGACTGCTACCATACTGCATATCCTGGTTGGAATTCTTGGATCCGCCGTTAAGTGGGAGTGATTTTCTCTAATATTTTAGCTTAGTGATTTAAGCTCCATTCATAGAGAGAGTGATGGATAATTGGTAATATAAGGGAAACCATTATCTAATGCCATAGATTAGCAAAACGGCGAACAGACTGATTAGTTTGAATGACCTTATAGTGACTTAACCAATTGGGAACGATGGAGTATAAAGAAAATAGCAATAAATAACAACATACTTTCTCTTCGATTCTGATTTTAGTTAGCTTCTTATACGTGAAGCTTTGTGGGTAGGTGAATTGTTCTTTCTTCTGCTATTTATTTGCACTTGCTAAGGAATTAAAATATCCCTCTCTGCCTCATGTAAGTTTCAGATGACTCTAAATTTAGTTTATCTTTAGGTGTTTGAGTGATAATTAAATGACCAAATAGGCATTTACTTTCAATAAGGATGAAATAGAGGAATCTTATGGACCAAACTCACTACCGTCAATAGTTTGTAATGTAACAACGGAACAAATGATTGTAGCAAAATTTATTTGAAAGTAAAGATAGTTTTATGGATTTTCGTTAGTTAGGGGGGATTTTTGGATGTGTGCTTTTAACCTAATAATTTGATTATTTTGTGATTTAAGATGCCGATAATCGGTTCTAGCACTTCATTAAACTGATGACGATCATCCTATTTACTACCAGCTGCAACAAAATTGATTATCTGACTATATGATTTTTTGTGCATTTACCTTTTAATTGGATAATCAGAATGCCAAAGAATCAATACTCATCATCTGATTATTACGACTTCAAACACTGGAAACACATTCACACGTATCATTATCTCTTGTGTCTCATTTGTTATGGATTATCTGATTCTAGTTATTTACCAACGCATAATCACTTTAAAACACACATCCAAACACCCCCTTAGTATTATGTACATGGTGCTTTTTGTTGCATTTCCTTCAGTACTTTACTCATGCAAGGATGTATTCGTTCGTCGTGCAGGTGGTTGTGGAGGGAAAGGAACATGGGGAGGATTACTTGATATGGATGATAATCACTTTGTCGACACTAATGACCCAAACTATAGTAGTAGCGAGGTAATGCGTATCTTTCTTCTTTCAAGTGTTTTTCCATATTAAACAAACTCTCTAAAAATCTTTAGGTTTAGGAGAATTTGGAGACTTCACCCATTGTGACCGTTTCAATCATCGGTTTCAACAGTTAGGCCATGTTTGTTTACCTCTTAATGGAATCATTAAGAGGTCATTTTACCTTTGAATGACTTTTTTATGATTCCATTAAGAAGTAAACAAACAAGCCCTTAGTTTTGTTTGATTTGGTTTTCACTTCACTGAAGCCTGAACCAAACCAATAGACTTTTTCTTGAAAAGAAAATTAGATTATTTTAGTAAATACATGATCTCATTGAAGATTAATCAACTTAAACTCAATTTACTTTGGATGGTTGGGAGGTTTTCCCTGAACGGAATTAACCTGACTGGCTTGGTCCAATGGCATGGTCGTGATTGTTCCAATGGTCACTAAATGTAAGATTACTGCATCGTTTCAGGAGAATGATAAAACAGTTGCTAAAAAAAATTGTCCACGATTTGAGGAGTACAAGAAGAAGGCTACAGTTATAGTCGAGGAATACTTTGCGACTGATGATGTTGTCTCAACTGCGAATGAATTAAAAGACCTTGAATTGCCGAGCTATAGCTACTATTTTGTGAAGAAACTCATCTCCATGGCTATGGATCGGCATGACAAAGAGAAAGAAATGGCTGCTGTCCTTTTATCGGCTCTCTATGCAGATGTCATTGATCCCCGTCAAGTTTACAAAGGTTTCCGTAAGCTTGTTGAATCTGCAGATGATTTGATTGTTGATATTCCAGATACTGTCGATGTTCTAGCGTTGTTCATTGCTCGAGCAGTCGTAGACGACATACTTCCTCCGGCATTCTTGAAGAAGGAAATGGATGCTTTGCCGAGTGGCTCAAAGGGCATTGATGTCATTAAACGAGCTGACAAAGGTTATCTGTCAGCCCCACTTCATGCGGAAATCATTGAACGGCGTTGGGGTGGTAGCCGGAATAAAACCGTCGAGGATGTGAAAGCGAAGATCGATAATTTGTTGGTGGAGTATGCCGTGAGTGGCGACAAGAAGGAAGCAATCCGATGCATTAATGATTTGAAAGTGCCGTTTTTCCATCATGAGATCGTTAAGCGGGCAATTATAATGGCAATGGAACGAAAGAAAGCTGAGGGTAAGCTTCTTGATTTATTGAAGACGGCTTCGGAAGAATGTTTGATAAATTCAAGTCAGATTTCGAAAGGGTTTACTCGAATCATCGACACTATTGACGATTTATCGCTTGATATACCAAACGCTAAAGAATTATTACAGTCATTGATCTCTAAAGCAGCATCAGAAGGGTGGTTGTGTGCTTCGTCATTAAAAGCAGTATCGTTTCAGCCCGAAAAGAAATTGGTTGAAGATAGCATAGTCAAAGCGTTTAAAGCAAAGGCTCAATCGATAATTCAAGAGTATTTTTTGACGGGAGATGTCTTGGAAGTAAACAGTTGTTTAGAATCAGAAAATCTTTCTTCAATCCCGGAACTAAAAGCGATCTTTGTCAAGAGGTTGATAATGCTGGCAATGGACAGGAAAAAACGAGAAAAGGAAATGGCTTCTGTTTTGTTGTCGTCACTGTATTTTCCAGCTGACGATGTAGTAAACGGGTTCACGATGTTGATAGAATCTGCGGACGATATTGCTCTGGATATTCCGGTTGTTGTGGAAGATCTTGCAATGTTTTTAGCTCGAGCTGTTGTGGACGATGTATTGGCTCCGCTGCACTTGGAGGAAATTGGTGGTGACTCTTTAAGGCCAGATTCTGTCGGAAACAAAGTTCTGAAAATGGCGCGTTCGCTTCTGAATGCTCGGCTTTCTGGTGAACGGATCTTGAGGTGCTGGGGTGGTGGAGGAAGCTACACAAACGGGTGGGCGATTGAAGACGTAAAAGATCAGATTGGTAAACTTTTGGAGGAGTTTGAGACAGGTGGTGACACAAGGGAAGCTTGCCGATGCATTAAAGAGCTGGGGATGCCGTTTTTTCATCACGAGGTGGTTAAAAAGTCAGTGGTGACGATTATCGAGAAGAAGAATGACAGGCTTTGGAGGCTGCTTCAAGAGGGTTTCAACACAGGACTCATAACTCCGATCCAAATGACCAAAGGGTTTGGAAGGGTGGCAGAATCACTCGATGACTTGAGTTTGGATGTACCCGACGCTAAAAAACAATTTGGATCTCTTGTCGAAAGGGCTAAAACGGAAGGATGGTTGGATTCGTCGTTTAGTTTCAACAAAGGCACACAACCGATGGAGAACGGGCATCATTCTTGAATCGAACCAACGGACTTGTAGGTCGTGTTTTCCGATAAATGAATTTTCTGTAGTTTTAGCATTGTTTTTAGTTGAGATGAAGGCAAAATTTTGGAAATACCGGCAATAAATGATTCCAAATTTTACGCATATACGACGGATACGATTATTTTACGAACAGGGCTACCTTTCTTCATGTTGAATGTGATCGATCATATGATATGGTACGTGCATTATATTAGGCTCTTTCAGGTATCTTTATATGCCTCAATTGCATTAATTCATAGTTTATGGTATATTATGGTATAAATGAAACATACAAACACAGCTTTAAAAAAACTCACAAATATACGACAGGCCGTCCTGTGGATTTTGGAGGCCCTGTATACAAGCATGCAACATAGGACCTTAAGTACGAAAAATTTAAATAGTAGCTTACTTATTTTGTAACTGAGTTTTAATATATAAATTAGATATGGTGAATGACAAATTTTATGTGTTTGTATATTCAATGAGACTTCTAAAATAATATATAATATGCTTAAAACGAAATAATGATTAATGAAAAAATAATATTCAAAGTACTTCGTTTGATACTCCGATCATTTTTACGATTGTGAGTCCTACCCTGTAGGGTCGACCTACTCGCACGCCCTAAAAGACGGGCCAATATATGATATATTTTCTTTTCATAATAATATGTTACAAAGACAAACACAATCATAAAAAATTGAAGAAGATGAAACAAATATGATATTAAAAATGATATATTGATATGCAAAAAATCATAAATAACTGCATGAGAACACTTGCGAAAAGATTCATTATTATCCGATAATTATAGTATAAAGATCATTGATAACAAATAGCACCATATCAATAGAAAAACAGATCTCATCTATTATCAGATAAAATTAAACTTCAATCAGAACTAAACATTCTTCTCGGAAATATTCTATGCTAAATTAA